>JAQGAW010000158.1:0-40228 GCA_034698025.1 Phthiracarus crinitus
TATTCAAAATTAAATGAAGCCGTTATTCTCGATAAGGAACCGATGCCAATCATTCAGGACATTCTCGACAACTGCTAAAATTCAAAAATATTCAGCAAAATGGATAATAAGGATTGTTATTGGCATTATCGTGTGCATCCCGACGACATTGAGAAGAAAGCATTGGTCACACAGGACCGTCATTACGAATGGCTTGTCATGTCTTTCGGCGGCACAAATCAATGTGCGTTCTGTGCCAGAAATCTCCGAATAACACTCGTCGGCATAAGATGCGAACATTATTTCGACGACAGTTGTAATCACGGCGTCGACTGGAAAGAACATAACAATCGCCTTACACAGATATTCGAAAGACTTAGTGAACATAACATAAAGCTTAATAGTAAAAAATGTTTATTTGGTGCAAAAGAAATTGAATTCTTAGGCCATGTTGTTGGAAATGGAATCGTAAAACCTCATCCAGCGAAACTCAAAGTTGTAAACGATTTCTCACAATCCAAAAATATCAAAGAATCACATCGATTTTTGGGATTGGCATCATATATAAGAAAATTTGTTGCATATTTCTCGCTAATTGCTGCACCGCTTTACAAACTATTAAAAAAGAGAGTAGTCTTCGAATGGAAGCCAGAACAAACAAAATGTTTCGAAGATTTGATACAAGCACACACAACAGCACCATCTCTCTTAATATTTGATCAAAACAAACGTTGTGAACTCAATACTGACACTTCAACTGTCGGCATTGCAGGAATACTATCACAAGATAACCATCCAATTGGTTATTTCTCCAGACGATTAAACGATGCCGAGACTCGATATGCCGCTACAGAACTCGAATGTTTGGCAGTAGTGGAAGCAATCAAACATTTCCGACTTTACTTATTGTGCGCTCAATTCGATTTAATAACAGACCACAAGGCACTCAAATGGCTCTTCAATTTTAAAGAGGGAAACAGTAGACTATTTCGTTGGAGAACCAAACTTCAAGAATTCTCCTTTCAAATTCATCATAGACCTGGAACTCAGATGAAACACGTCGACGCGTTATCTCGAGCTCCGGTCGAAACCTCTTTATTAACGCAAGCTATTGATGCTAATATCGACTTCGATAATAAGACAATAATTCAATGGCAAAAAGAATCGAATCTCAAACAAACCAAACGCATGATAATTAAAGATGGAATCATCAGTATTAAGTTGCGAAACAAAATAAAATCTTTGCTTCCAATCAACAAATTAGATACAATATTTCAACAGTTTCACGATAATAATAATCATCCTGGCATACGAGGAACCCTTAACGATGTATCAAAGCATTTCTGGGTTTACAAAATGCGTAATTATGTTACTGATTATGTGAAAACCTGTCACAGCTGTCAACTAATAAAACCGTCTAATCATCCAATATATGGACCGCTCATTCCAATCGAAACGCCCAATAATCCAAACGAGTTGTGGGCGATGGACACAATTGTTATGGGAAGCGCATCCTATAACACGAAAGCCAAATACATTCAGGTCGTAATAGACCATCATTCGAGATTTGTTTGGGCTAAGGCCACAAAGACCAACACTACACAATCAGCGATCGAAGCACTTCATAAAGCGATCACTGATATTGGACCACCGAAAAGACTTTTAACAGACAATGGCAAAAATTTCAAAAGCCACAGGTTTAAGAAATATCTGAAAGACAACGGCATTACACAATCGCTTACCACAACATATCATCCGCAAACCAATGGATGCGTTGAAAAAGTCAACGACGCATTAGCTCGTGGTCTCAAGCTCGCACTGTTGAACAAACCCACATTTAAATGGTCGACATCTTTGGCTAAAGTTGTCGACAATTACAACAATAACGTTCACACAATAACAGGATTCGCACCAAAGTATTTGGTCAAAGCTAACGACACACCTATCGATGTATAGAATGAATCACGTCGTACAGCATTTTTTTTTATTAGTCAATAATTCCGGTGTTGTCTTCTTTATCGGTGATTCAAAAAAAAAAAAAACGTGTAGCGACACTGGAATCAGTACCGCTAAGATATTCGATATCTATCACTATATATATATATTCCTTTTAACAATTAGTTTGCAAAAAAATAAGTTTTCATGACCTGTAGAATAACAACACAATGAACAAAACAATGGATAAAAATTATATTATTTAATGGTATTTTTAATAATGCCACTGCTTTTTAAATATTAATGTTAATGTATTTGTATTTAGTGATCAACTGTTGGTGACATTTATAATACATAGAATATATTTTATTAAAATAGTCATTGTTTCCATATTTTGTAACAAGTCTTAATTTTTTAACAAAGCAAAAATATTATAATAGAATTATGGAAAAATACTTTTGCTATGATTTTATTGAAAATAATGTTATTATAAATAATCTTAAAATATATAACAACATAACTAAAGTTATACGAGTTTTACCATATTATTTGGTACCATATCTTTTAAAATCGAATCATAAAATATGTGGATTATTAATAAAACTAACCGTTGAAATATCTATCAGATATGGATACAGGTATGAAGATTTTATATTTATTTGTACGAATCAATTAACTATTAATTTGTTCTATTAAAGTATATCAGTTTTAAATAATAAAATTGAAAAACAAGAGGATGTGATAAATTTAGAAAACAAAAATGTATTCGATATCCTTCTGTGTCCGTATGAGTTAAATTCGCGATACACTACTATAGGCAGAGTGACGCGTGTATTAGAACATGAAAGTGGTATTCATATACTGTCATCAACACAACCACCAATAAATCAAAGTTTTTCTTATTTTCTCAGTTTTGATTTAAGCATATGGTTATTAATAGCAATAGTTTTGCTATTAATTTCTTTAATTGAAAGTATTTTTGGCGAAAGTCAGCTAAAAAAGAAATTTTCGACAATATTATGGAGTTATAGTTCGATACTATTTTCCGATTCATTATCGTCTATTCAATACCGAAATGCGATTAAATCGCTGCCAAATAGAATAATATTATCGGTTTGGCTGTTGTCGTGCACTTTATTATTATCTGGATTTTCAGGAGTTTTATTAAATTTTTTAATGAAATCCACAACAAATAATATCGACACGTTTGAACAACTTTATAATAGAAGACATATAAGTCTTTTCACATATGAAACTTCAATATTTAAAAAATACTATTATAAACAAACTAATGTTATGGCAAATGATTTCAGTAGACGTTTAATATTAATAAATCCAAAACCAAAGATAACACAATTTGTTGTCAACAAAATCAAAACTGGAAATTATGTATTAATGATACATAAGACTATCTATTTCGGAGTATTGTTATATAGTAGTGAACAATGGATGAAAGCTTTGTATAAAGAATTATATTTATCAACTGAAGGAATAATGAATTCTTTTTATGGCATTTCCGTGTCATATCACGGCAAATATTTAATACCTGAATTCAATAATATGTAAAACTATTCATTTTATTATCAATTTAATATTAGATTTTATTTTTGAATTATAAATCTTTGTATTTATAGTATAGTTTAATGTTATATGTATTTATTGTAGAATTACTCGACTTTCAGAAAGTGGTATATATAATCATTGGGTGATAAAGACTGGAACTCACGGTCAAACGGATGAAAGAAATAAAAAATGGATGGATAATTATTCTTATATTGAACTCGATATGAATCGTTTAAAAGGAGTTTTTTATTTATGGTTAATTGGAATTTTTTGTTCATTTATTATAATAACGTTTGAGATCATCGCAACATTTAAATTCGCGAATATCTTAAACAAATTATATTACTCTATTAATTTTCTTAATTATGAATATTTTTTAAAAATAAATTAATCATTTCATTAACTTTTAATCTGATATTAAACTTTTAAAATAAATTTGATTTTTAATTATTTGGTTAATTATATATGCATGTACTTTATCTGACTAGTAATAACCAGCTGCTGAAGAATGCCTACAATAACCACGAAATTCCTCTTAATCTCATTCCAAATTGTTATGTTCATTTACAAGTAAGTGACTCAGAATAACTTAACAATAACTATGAATTAACTTATTAGATTTAAACCAGTGCTTCTCAAACTCTTCTGTGAAGCGACCTTAATTTCATGACAAAAATGCTTCACAAATTATTACAATGAAACTTTTTAAATATATTTAATAAAGATATGCTAGCTTTTGAGAATTGATAGTTAATAATCTGCGAAAATATTTATTCTTTTAATAAGATACAATAACATCCATAGATAATGTGATTTCAATAAAAAAATTAATGATAATTACTCATTTAATGATTATTTTGAATGCTAATCCCACACTAATGTTAAGTCTGATAAACCATATGACCCAAAACTTTTACACGCAACCCTGTTTTGGGTCGCGATTCTAAGTTCGAGAACCTTTGATTTAAAAGACAAATTTTCGAATTAACATAGAACCAAAACTAAAGCCAAAAATTTAATTATTTAGTTGTATTTCCAATATTGCAACAACTTATTAAATATTAATGATAATGGAGTTTAACTTTCAATGTAAAAATAATTCAATAATAACACTTAAATAAAATGTCATTCGACAATAAAAATATGTCGCACTTACGAGTAATTACCATACTATTTGTAGCATTAGCAATATTATTACGATAATAAAATTACAAAAGCTTCAAAATAACATTTGTATTATATATAAATAGCGGTATAAATTGTAACAAAAATTAACCAAAATATCATTAAAAATAGAAATTATTTCGATAAGATAGTAGTATATCCTTTATAGATATCCGTAACGCTATGGGATGACGTCAATAAAGCACTATTTTTATCAGCGATGCGATATCTAGCGTTGTTTGTATTAGACTGGGTTACCATAGTGTATGAAAGTGTGTGTGTAAGTTCATGACCTATGTTATAGTATGTATGTATTAATGCTATAGTATTATACTGTATGTGTATGCGTGTGTATGTGGACCCAAAAAATTATGCTAATTAGGAACCAATTAGGCCACGCCATAAAAATTTTGTTTTTTCATGAAATGGTGGTATTCGGTGATGGTGTTAATGGTAGTGATGACGAAGACCACCAAAGTGACCTTTGACCCCCAAAATTCGAAAATTTGTGATGATGTAAAAACGATGTATAAGTGTTGGCATGACAACGGATGTATATGTTGGCCCACCCGAGGTGACCTTTGACCCGCCGAAAATATTAATTTATGGTGATGTAATGCTAAGGGTTTTGTGAGGTTAATAACCTAAATAATGATAACGCTTATCAATATCACATTATACCGCAGTAAATCACAGTATAGCGCAGTATATAACGTCATACTAAAATATTTGAATGAACCAATTAAAATCTAATATGTTATCAGTACATGTGTATAGCAGTGAAGTACGATAAGTATGTGTATATGCCGATAATTATTTGACTATGACCACCTGTTCCAGGCGCGTTCTTATATAACCAGGTGTTGACTTCTATCCTTTTACTATATTAAGAACGCGCCTGGAACAGGTGGTCATAGTCAAATAATTATCGGCATATAGTGGTATAAAGCAGTCATTGTTATCAGACCACATTCATTATGTGATAGATCTAAGATATTACTGATCACAGTTGTATATCAGTTATATCACAGTTATGACACAGTTATATCACAGTTATATCACAGTTATATCACAGTTATATCAGTATTATCTGATAATTATGATTGCTTTATATCACTATGAGCTGTCAAATATTGAGTAATTGGGTTCATGGCTCATGTTTTTGATAATGGGCTATATTTCCTAAAATCCGATCTCAGCAAATGTTAACTAAAACCAGTTCAAAGTTTCTATAAAATATTATCTGTAAGTATTTAGGTCAACTGTCATTCTAGTATACTATGTCAATAGTTGTGTATAAGTTGAAAAAAGTCCAATAGGTTTTGTACCTATATGAAGCATTTCCGTGTAATGTATTAACATAGAATGACAAAGAAAGGTAAGGTACGCTCGTGTGCTGTAAATAAAGCTTTAGTGAGGTCGAGAGAAGTCAAGTAAGATCGAATGATGTCAAGTAAGCTTAAGTGAGGTCGAGTAAGCTCGAGTGAGGTCGAGAAATCTAAATTGCTGTTGAATAAGCTCGAGTAAGTCGAGTAAGCTCGAGTGAGATCGATTAAGCTCGAATGTGGTCGAGAAAGCTAAACTGAGGTTGAATAAGCTCGAGTGATGTCGAGTAAGCTTAAGTGAGGTCGAGTAAGCTCGAGTGAGGTCGAGTAAGCTTGAGTAAGGTCGAGTGATATCGAGTTAGCTCGAGTGATGTCGAGTAAGCTTAAGTGAGGTCGAGTAATCTTGAGAGAGGTCGAGTGATATCGTGTAAGCTCGAATGAGGTCGAGTAAGCTTAAGCAATATCGAGAAAGCTAAACTGAGGTTGAATAAGCTCGAGTGAGGTCGAGTAAGCTAAAATTAATTTATTGTTTATAACAGTTGTTTGTTTAATAAAATTATTGATTTTTCTATTAATATCCATGAAGTTTTATTTTAAATCAAATCAGATTAAATCAGATACAAAATATATGAAAAGTTAAATTTATTTTTTAAAAAAATATTCGAAATTAAGAAAATTGATAATCGAATGTAATTTATTTAATATTATATCGAATTTAAATGTTGAGATAACTTCACACGTTATTATAATTAACGAACAAAAAATTCCAATTAACCATAAAAAATAAACACCTTTTAAACAACTCATATCGAGTTCAATATAATAGAATGGGGCCATGAATTGTTCCGAGTATTTATTTATTGTTTTTTATACTTTTTATTTTGTGAAAATTTTTGAATATTCTGTGGTGGATATCAAATAATGTATTTCTAAATGGTTTATATTTTTAGAAAATAAACTTTTTTAATTCTTTTTATTAAGATTTTTAAAAGGCTTTTATAGATTTTGAGCTTATTATATCAAAGTTTCATTTAAATTAAATTAATAAATGATGCAAAACAACTTTTCAGTTAAAGCAGAATGTAAGTTCGTTATAAACTATCGTTAACAAAATATAAATACATAAATTTTATTAGTAATCGTTTATTACATAATATTATATTAGATATTTGTTTTGTGAGAGTTTTATGATTAAAACAAGTTCAAAAAAATCAATAAAAGATGATTGAAATGCAAGTATTAAGTGAATATAATTATAAAATAATTTAAAAATTTTCAAATACGATACGTTTATGATTAAAATTATGCTCAAAACAAATAATAATAATTAAGCAAATCAACAAAAGAATAAAATTGATTTAATATATTCGCGAAATGAAGTGTAGAGATAACTTCATACGTTATTATAATAAACGAACAAATAATTCCAATTAACCATAAAAAATAAACACCTTTTAAACAACTCATGTCGAGTTCAATATAAGAATAATTATCCATCCATTTATTATTACGTTCATCTATTTTACCACGAGTTCCAGTCTTTAACACCCAATGATTATATATACCACTTTCCGAAATTCGAGTAATTCTATGACAATTATTTGTAAAATCAATACAAAGATGAATATTTCTATATTAAAAATCATTATTAATATAATAAAATATTGAATAATTTTACATATTATTGAATTCTGGCATTAAATGTTTGCTGTGATATGACAAAGCAATGCCATACAAAGAATTCATTATTCCTTCAGATGACAAATATAATTCTTCATACAAAGCTTTCATCCATTGTTCACTGCTATATAACAATTCATCGAAATAGTTAATCTTATGTATAATTAATACATAATTTCCAGTTTTGATTTTATTAACAACAAATTGTGTTATCTTTGGTCTTGGATTTATTGATATTAAACGTCTTCTGAAATCATTTTCCATAACATTTGTTTTTTCATATTTATTTATATATTGTTCAAAAATTGAATTTCTATACGTGAAAAGACTTATATGCTTTCTATGATAAAGTTGTTCATACGAGTCGATATTATTTGTTGTTGATTTCATAAAAAAATTCAATAAAACTCCTGAAAACCCGAATATTAAAACAGTGCACGACAACAACCAAACCGTTAAAATAATTCTATTTGGCAATGATTTGATTGCATTTCGATATTGAATAGACGATAATGAATCAGAAAATATTATAGAGCTATAACTCCATAAAATTGTTAAAAAATTTAGATTTTCTTTACGTTCTCTTAAAAGATTTTCCAACAGAGAAATTATTAGCAAAACAATCGCAAGTAATAACCAAATGCTTAAATCAAAAGCGAGAAAATAAGTAAAATTTGATTTAATTGCTGATTGCGATGACGACAGTATATGACACCCACTTTCTTGTTCTAATACACGCGTCACTCTACCAATAGCGGTGTATCGCGATATTAACCCATACGGACACAGATGAACATCGAAAAGTTTCTTATTTTCTAACGCTAATACATCGTCGTATGAACCAATTGTGTGATTTAAAACTGAAATACTTTAATAATGATGATGAGAGTAAGCTCAAGCTCAGACAAGTTAGCCTAAAGTTAGCTAAATCTCAATTCAAGCTCAAATTATAGATTTACTGTAAATCTAAGGCTTAAAGCTCAGAGTTTGTTCAGCTTATAATTATAAGCTCAAGCTTAAGCTATAGAACAGTGAGCTTCTAGAGCTTGAAAAATCATTAATGAACAATAAATTACATAAATTGTATCAAATTTTATCCAAATATAGCTTAATCTAACAAAATAATTTAATAATTGTGTAATATTTAACAATCAATATCACAAAAGTCAATATTTTAGTTAATATAAATAAAATTGAATTATTAGTTATTTATTATATTTTGTTTTTAGAAAATTTATTTTTTCTTGTTAGCTCAACTATAAGCTCAGGTGTTCGAAAAAATTATTAAGCTCAAGCTTAAGTGGGAAATTTTTTTTGAAGCTAAAGCTGAAGGCTTCCAGATTTTGAACTTAATCTCAAGGGTTTCCAGCTCAGCTCAGCAAATTTGAGCTTTCTCTCATCATTATTTATAAAATACATTAATTGTTAAATATCTTGATTTTTAAAATACTGATTGATTTTTAAAAATGAAAATTATATGTTTATACCTGTAGCCATTCATTATAGATATTTCAACGGTTAGTTTTATTAATATCCCGCAAATTGTTTCATTAAAATTTACAAGATATGGTATTAAATAATATGGTAAAATTCGTATAACTTTTTTTGTATTATAATTAATGGTTTGATTGTTGATAACCACATTATTACCAATTAAATCATAGCAAAAGTATTTTTCCATATTTCTATGATGATCTGTTAATGAAAAATCTATATGTCAAATATTTGATGCGCGATTAAAAATTGTTATATGTTTTCAGTCACAATAGGAATATTAAAAATAAACGAGCATAACGTAAACTATTTCTATTAAAAGTAAGTCCTTTGTAATAAAATAAATTCTGTGTATTATAAATGTCATCCATAGTTGATCCCAAAATACAAATACATTAGCATTATTATTTTGAGGTTTATCTTTATATACTAATGGTTTCAAGTATTACCATTGATAAAAAGGCTTATAATAACTCATAGGTGTGAATTATTAAATTCCATGCATTCATTTTAATATACTTTCTAAGAAAAATTTACTTTATTAGTCTAAACTTTAGCAAAATTATTTAAATTGGAGAATCTAAATTTATCCGAACGGGTCCAAGTTAATTTTGAGTGATAGACGTGAAAGTTTTACTGTAGAAATCTAAACATTTAATCTTAAAAAGAATATAAAATAATATTTGTTAACATTTTTGAGAACAAATATTCACATAATTTTCGATTTTAAAAGAATAAAAGCCCGAGCATTAATAGTAAATAAGATTTGTATTTTCCGAGACTAAAAAGTATTAAAACGGCAGCTAAAAAGGCTTTAAACGCGGGAAGAAATTATCGAAAGCTTTAATAAAATAAAAACTGAATAAAACTTTTCCGTCCAAACATACATCACCCAAACTACTTTACCACAATCGAGCTGACTGCACTGCACTGCTTTTAGATGTTACCTTTTTTAAAAATCGCAAACAGAGCTAAAACTTGTCTCACAACTTTTCACTAAAGCGATCGTAAAGGTTTTGACCCAATGCAAGCGATTTAGCCTATTATAGTGACCCGATAGTATTAAATATTACCTATCAAACATAAACCACGTTATAAAGTAATCAATTATTTTATTCTTTAATCATTATACTATTCTTGAACCACTCGTACGATTTGCTTAAGAATTATACTAATCTATTCCTCTAATTGCGAGCTTTCAAACTACATGTATATTGTTAACAGTTCCAATTGATTTAAACCAAATTATATTTGGATCAATTGGAACTGTTAACAATATCTATGTCGTTTGAAAGCTCGCAATTAGAGGAATCAAATGGAAAAAGTCTTAAGCAAATCATTTGAGCGGTTCAAGAATGGCAATCTGATGGCAAATTAATATAATAGAAAATTTTAGAACGTAGTTTGTGTTGTTCCTCTTTTTCTTGTATAAGCTTATAAAAATATTTGAAGCTCGCGCTAGCATTATATAGTCTTATTTCAAACAACTCTTCGTATCAGTTTTCCCTGATCTCTGAAAAAAGGCAATATCTAAAAGCAGTGCAGTGCACCATTAAAGTCCTCTAAAGTTGTACTAATGATTTTCACTTCTAGACTTTATGGGAGCCCATCCCACCCACATTGAGTCCGCCTTCATTTAAATTATATCATAAAGCTGAGTTTAATGATAAGATGCGTAGCTACTCAAAACTCAAGTTTTTCTCAACCTAAACCTCTTAGTCACGTATAATTTCAAACACATACTTAGCGATTAAAGGCAGCTCAAAGACCCTAGCTTTAGCTGAGCTGAGCTAATAAAATAATTTCAGAGCTGAGCTGAATTATTTCCACTTGTAAGCATTTTAATTGGAGCTTGATATTGTCAAAGCTGAGCTGAGCTGATGAGCTGAAATTTGTCTTTTTAATAAAAAAATCTATAACTGCATATTTATTTAATATTTTTTCAAAACATTACTATATTATGACTAAGTATTACAATATTAAATGATTAATTTTATTATTCAATCGATTTGAAATTTTTAATATTTTATATACATATTGCAACATGAATCAAAAAATAACTTTAAACAAAATAATAAAGTCAGATCAAACAGCTCGCTATACTGAGCTTGAGCTGAAAGCTAAGGTGAGCTGGAGCTGAACATATGTGAGCTGAGCTGATAAATGCATCTCTGTTGTTATAAAAGTCGGGTTCTGTAGCTTCGCTACGCTTCGCTTCGCTACGCTACAGAACCCGACTTTGATAAAAATTTAATTTTTAAATTTGTGTTAATTTTTTTCAGTTTTTAAATAAAAGTATATATTTTTTGTTTTATTTTGTTTAATAATTTATATCCGTTTATAAATATAACCCTGAATAATTCATAATTATCCATTTATATCCGTTTATAAATTCATTTATATCCGTTTATAATTCATAATTATCTATACAACCCTGAATAAACCGTTACATTTTTTAAAATGTTAAGAATTTCTAATTTTACTAATTATTCCTATTCTTATAAAAATAGATTTATATCTAAAATATAAAATTTTTTAAAAAATAAATAAGCATTTCAAAATTAAAACGTTTGATTAACGCAAATATAGGGTTTTTCAACGTTTTCAAATATAATTTTACTATAAAAACATGTAATGCATTCATTTATTTATTACATTTACATAAATATAAATATATTCGTGTCAATATGTTAAAAGTTCATAAAGTTATTGTCGTAGAAGTTGGTAAAAATCAAAATCTCTTATTATTTCCATCAGAAGTAAAAGAAATTGCTAGTTTTCTCCTGTATCCACTGTCGAGAAAACGAATTTTAAATTTTAAATCCAAAAAAAGAGTGATTAAAATGTCGTTAATAAAAAAAGGTTTAATAAAAATTACAGTTTTTTTTCAACAAAATTCGCATTCAGTTATATTCAACAACTCCGATAAAAAACTTTTTTTAAAAATGTTTGGAAAAAAATTAAATCAACTTCAAGAAAATGGAATACCTCACGATATTAAATACTCTGATTCTTATAAAAGAATTTTACTTTAATATCGCTAAAAATTTATATTATATCTTTGTTATAATAATTTTGAAATATTCAAATAATATTATTTAAATATTTAATGTATTATTTGTAATTTAATTAAACAAAATTAAATAATCTTTTATATAAATATTTTACAATTTTTTCATTATTGTATTTGCATTTACTAAATAAATTTATGAACTTCTTTTTTGAAAGTCCTTTTGATCTAAATGCTAAATACAAAGTACAAAATTTTCCACAACTAGAGCTATTAATATCTTGTAGCTCCTTATTGTTGTAAATCCATTTTCCATTTTTATTAAAAAATGAATAAACTTCACGGTTGAGAGGTTTCAAACCAAAACTATCAAAATATTCGATGCATCCTTTTTTTGGTAAATAAATAGCAAACCAGTGCTTCCCAGGAAGCAAAGACATATCGGTGTTCACAATAAAGGAACACGGTCTTTTAACCTTTTTCAATGGCAAATAATCTATTGGAATAACACCACAAAATTCTTTACGAGTGAATAAATATTTATTCATCGATTTTTTTATTTGATTTGTATTCATTAATAATCAGTAGTTACATTCCTTGATGAGTCTATTTCAATAACATTATCAAAAACGGCATAACATACTAACTTTAAAGGCGTCGTTAGATTGTTTGCAAAATGTAATTCTATGTTTAAGAACCCCTCTTTTGGCAAATTAATATATTCGTTTTCTCTCGGATTATCAAAGTCCGAATTAAAATTAAAAGCATAAAGACAAAATTGATTTTTAAAGTTGGGATAACTAATATTTAAGCAATTAGGGGATAAAGTTGCTCCTAAATTATTATAAAATTCAAAATACTCTCTTTCATAATTATCAAGTGAATAATTAGGGTTATAAGGTTTACATGGATACATTTCCCCATTAATGTGTACTGTTAAATAATTTAAGTTATTATGTTTGAATGCCAAAGGATTTTGCTTTAGGTTTCCAGAATGTGCTTCATGTTGAATTAACCCAATAATGAACTGACACGGCATTTGAGACATATAAATATTGTCAACTACATAAACCGATTGTCCAGATGATAAATTTATAACTTTTACATCTTTTCGTTTTATTGGTAATTTTACGCTTGATTGTTGAATTGCTTTGGCATGTGCAGCCAATAAATTAGGGGCTAATGAAATTTTGCGTATAAACAACGCCGCATCAATAATATTAAGTTTTGGATTAGGTTGTTCTACGGCATTTACTCCAGTTATGGCGTCCGAAACAATAAAGATAAAATTGTCTTTAGCTTTAGTAAGTGTAATTCTAATTGGCACACCATTTATTAAAAGTTTGTCTGAATTAAATATATCCCCATGTAGTCTCCCAAATAATGTAAATTCTTTGCTAGCATTAATGATAGCGCTCGATTCTATGTCTACAGCTTCCGGGTCTGTTTTAAATGGTACTAATCCAGTTGATCTTAAATGAGTCTCAAATGATAGTTTATTGTAACTTGTTAAAAGTTCTACCCAAGCTCTATATGGATGTGTGTTTGAACTTTGTGACACCAGCGTACCACCTAAAAAGATGTCAATTTGTTCCCAAATTGTGTTTAACGGATAATATATTAATGAAATTCTGTTATTTTGATTTGCTGGAAAATTTGTCCCATCTTGAGCTGTTACATTAGCTTTTAAATAGAATAATATATTTTGTAAGTCTAAATATTCTTCCGCTAATAATGGAATATCAAACTCTATTGTTGAGGAATTCACAATAGTAGATACTGGGCGAACTTGTAAAAACTTTGAGTTTTCAATACTTGATTGAAATAAAGACCCTTTAAAAATGTCGAGTTCACTTTTTAATATTTCACTCATCTTTAATCAAAAATATCTTTATTTTTTTGCTTTTTTTGACGTTTTTTTCTTTTAGAAATTTTCCCTCGTCTTTTTTTAATAACTCTTCGTTTTTTAGAAGTATATTTTTTTATTACTAAGCGTTTACGTTTGCGTCCAGATCCAGACTGAGGATTCATTTTTTCTGACAAGTCTTTTAAACCTCTTGAAATTCCTTTTTTGATGTTTGTTTTAGTTGCCTGTTTCATATTTCTTCCATCAATAATATCTCTAAATATATCTTTTCCTGTTTCATAAACTTGTTTGCCTAAATATTTTATAACAGGAACACCATATCTTTTTGCAAAAGAGGTAAACCAGTTTGACCCTCTTTGAAATACAATATTTTGTGGGTATTTTCCAGAAGCTTGATTAATATAATAATTATCGTAATCACAAAAGTTATTACATTTTTTATATTTAATCATAATTGACGAACTTTATTTGTATGATGTTAAACAACTAATGATTAATTTATAATTAATATGTTGTTTTATATATGTTCAATTGGTCGAAATAATAGAACAACCGAAGTTAATCCTTTTTCTAAAACTAAATTCTTTTTATTATTGTCTAATAAACAAATATTAATAGATTCTAATAAATGCTTGCGAACCGGAACGAAAATTAAAGGATTAAAATTTATTGAGTTTTTGTTTTGATCAAGAGTATTTTTAGAAACATATCTTAAAAGGTTTAACTTTGTATTTCCTATAATAGATGATTCTATAATATCGGTGCAAACACACATATGATTAACAAAATTGATTAGGTCTGTTTTATCAATTTTTATTTCATTCTCAAGCCCATCTGCGCTGATTAATGATTCTTTTAGTATAGTTTTATAATTTAAATTTTTTTCCAAATATGAATCAATTTGCCAATATAACTGAATAGAAGTTGTTCTTTTAAAATCAGCATCACTTTGCTTTGCAAATATAAACTCGATAGTAGGTTGAGTATAATACGCCGTCTTATCATTAAAATAAATAAGGGGCATATCCCAATTTTTAAAAAGGACGGTTGACCTTCGCTTGCTTTCGTTATATTGTTCTATCAATTTTTTAATATCTTCTTCGGAGACTTTACATAAACTATTAAATAACATATTAAGATTTACTACACTTTCTACATAATTTTGTTCAAAATACTTTTCAATTAATACACTTTTAATATCATTTTCAAAAACACACAATGAAAAAGTTAAATCTCGAATATTAATTATTTTGGGTATAGTGATTTGAAACAATGCGACTTCCATTTTACGATTAAGCTCAATATGTTTATCAAATTGATTAATGAAGTTTGCTTCTGTATTTTCTTTGTGAAATTCTAAACTTTCGTTTGATAATAAATTAATAAAAAATGTGTCATTATTCATATCATTCATTTTATTATTAATTTTAAACTTATTTACTACAAATTCAAACGTGCTCTAGAGGGCGAAACAGTAAAACTAACGAAGTTTTTCCAGTACCGAATTTTATATAGTTATTATAATCATTTTTTATATATACATGAATAGTACTAAAGCTGTTTTTATTTAGTGGTACAAAAAGAATAGGGTTAAATACAATGTTGGAATTATTATCTATTAATGTTTTGTCAAACATTCTTAATATATTATATTTATTTTTTCCGTGTGCAGATGGCTTAACAATGTCAACGTATACAATAATGTTATGTAATTTTTTAATTTCAATTTCTTTAGTTGAAGTTTGGCTTTTAATCATATCTATGTATTTTGGAAAGTTAACAATTTTGTTCAGACTTTCATCAAATTCAATGTATACAGTATACGTGGGGGTTGACCACCGTTTGTCGCTAATGTTTTGGATGTTAAATTTTGTAAATCCCTTTGTAATATCGATCTTATTATTTACAAATTTCAATTTTGGTAAAACTGTTTGTTTATGTACAATATCACAATAATCCTGTTTTGGCTCAACAAAAAGAATTTTTAACCATTTTTTAAAATCTTCTTCGGTGATATTGCTTATAACTGAATTAATAAGATTAAATAATTCTAAAGGGGTTGATATATATGTTTCACCGATTTCTATTCTATGTAAAATGTATGTTGATTTTCTTCCTTTTAGAATAATATTTATTTTCGAATCAGGAACATTAACGAAAAAATAATTTGGCAAATTTATTTCAATTAAGCCAACTTCCATTTCCTTTTGAAATTCAAAAGTTTTTTCATATTGAACCGTAAAATATGAAGGAGAATTACACGAATGATACAACAAACTGTCTTCTGAGCTTAACACTACAAAAAATGTGTCGTTTAACTCATTCACTTTATCCATTTAAAACTTTTAATAATTCTTCGGGATAAAATGACCCCAATATTTCTTCTCCGTTATTGTCCTCTATCAAGTAAGTATTTGTAGGAGAGGTGTTAAGAACTTTTTTAATACTGAAAACTTCTTGAGACCAATTTGGCTTATATCCTTTTTCAAATAATTTTTTTAAACGTTGAATTCTTACTCTATCGCCTACCGTAAATAACGGTATTTTTATATTAGTAGACAAATAATATAAGTTATTGAAGACTTCCCCCTCATTTTTCTTCGTCACATTAATTGGTTCCATTTTTGTACGAGAATGAACTGTTGTATTATAATTGTTTATTATATTCCCCAACACATTGATAAAGCGTTTAGTTTTGTTGAAAAACATATATTTGTAAATAATTTCCTTAACTGTGCGATTCCATCTTTCAACTACACCAGCTTTAATTTCGGTGTTTCTAGCCAAAAAATGTTTTATTTTTTTATTCAAGAGAAATCTTTTAAATAATGCGTTATTAAATTCTGTGCCGCCATCTGACGTTAAAATTTTTGGTTTTCTTTTACTTGACCTCAAAATTTTAATAAAAGCCTTTTTAATTGTAATGGGTTTTTTATTAATTAGAGGCTCACTCCACCCATATTTTGATAAAACATCTATCACCATTAACAAATATTTAACACCGTTATTTTGTTCTGGAGATTCGATTTCAATTAAATCTGTTTGCCAATTATCGTCTACATGTTTAGATAACATCAAATTCCTTTTAAATTTTTTAATCCTATAATGATGCATTGTATAAGTATCCTGTCTTAATAGCCAATTACGAACATCTTGTTTAGATATAAGCGGATTTTGATTTTTAGCTTTGTAGTACAATGTGTGTAAACCTTTATAACTTGATGGATTCTTAATATTATAATATAAATTTGATAATAAGTTATTAAATTTAGAAGTCTTCCCAAAAAGGTTTCTCACTGCTTTCATATTCTTGAATATCTTTAAATTTTCTCAATGCTGCAGTTTTTGCATCTCTTGATTTTCTTCGATTATTTTCTGCTATTTGCACTTTATTTAATTTCACAGGGGTTTTATTAAAGTCGGGAATTTCTAAAACTTTTTGACTATTAATATTTTCGAATGTTAACGGGTCGAATTCTTTTATATCTGATATTGAATTTTTTATTATCGGCTGATTTTTTTGAATCAAATTTTTAACGGCAATATCTTCAACGACACTATATGGATTAAAGTCGGTTTTTACTTTTTTTGATTTAATTCTTTTTGCTTTTATTCGTTTTCTTTTCGTCATAACAGGTTTTTTATTAATAGAATCCAAAGCTTTTATGGCGACATTATTTTGAATTTGTTGGTTATTTAAACCGTCATACTTTTCTTTTGCTTTTAAAAATTTTATTAAAGTATTTGAATAAAGTTTGACTTTTTGATAATCATCCAATTTTGTATTTAATACTTTTTGAATATCACTGTCTAAAGCCGATGCTTTTTTTAAATAAGGTGCAGTCGACAACTTTAAAGTATTCAATATTTCATTTAATGTCTTGGTATTATCTTCACTTGACATCGGGATTAATTTCATTTTTTTAAATTTGCTCATTTTAATAATTTTTTAGATAATGTTGTTGATAGTAATGCTAGCACAGGTGGAATAAGCAAGTTTAAAAACCCACCTTTTTGCTTAATTAATTTTCTTTTGTTACTTATCGATGATCTTTTGTTTGCCAATCTTCTTAAAACGTTTTTGTACTTTTTAATTTTACTATATTTACAAACCGTTAATGGTACATTTCCAATCAAACAATTATGGGCTATTTCTGCAATTGCTTTGATTACACACTCATTTGAATTGCTTAATAATTTGTTTTTTTCTTTGTTTGACTTTAAATCGCTTAATTTTAAAAGTTCATTTTCACATTTTGATATAAGTTTCATATTTGCTAATTTGTATTTTGTTCAATATAAACAGTTTTAGGATTTTCATTTTTTAAAATATTTGAACGAACTTTTAGTTCATCGGGTGTTGTTTGTCCTAGATCTAACAACAAATAACTGTATGGTTTACTTTTTGTAGCATCTTTATATGAATCGATAATAAAATTGCTTTTTTCGCCTTTTATTTGTTGTGCTAATAACTTTATTTGAAAAATTTCTCTCGGGTTTCTCATTAAAACTATATATGTTGAACTAATTGATATATCGCGCATGTATTTTGATTTCGGAAATAAATTTTGCACTAAAAATATAACGGTTATATTTTTGTGATGTGAACGTTTTGTAAACAAATCACTAATTAATAAATCATTTGATGCCAGATTCATTTGATCGTCTATAATAATTAAATTATTTTTTAGTAAATCTAGACTTTCAATATATTTAATTGTAAATGAACTACATTTCTGAATTTGAACTTCATAAACTTTATTAAATTCTGGAAATCCTTGACCAGAGCAATACAATATTGTGTCAAATGCAAATCCAAACATTTCTTTGGAATTTAATATTAAATTATTTACAAAGATTGATTTTCCCGAACCACTTGGTCCGTATACTAACCATCTGCTTGGATGGGTAAATGTTAAATCGTAACACGCACTCATTTAAAATAAATATAATGATTAATATATTTTTCTAATTCAAACATTATTTATATAAGTAGATTTAAAACCCACTAGATCCAAATCCTTTATCACCTCTATCCGTCACCGACAAATCCAAGACTTCTATTAGTTCATAGTTTGAACAGTGTTTCTCTATTATTAATTGAGCTATTCGATCTCCGTGAGTAACTTTGTAGTCCTCTCCCGAAAAATTAGCTAGAACCACTGTGATATTACCTCGATAATTTGCGTCCACTGCACCAGCAAGAACGTCTATAAAATAATTAACTGCAAGACCGGACCGACCTGTAATTCTACCATAAAAATTGACAGGAATTTCGAGACAAATATCTGTTAAAATTTGTTGTTTATTTCTAGCAGGAACAATATAATCATAAGCGCTGTATAAATCTAAACCAACTGAGCCAATGTTTGCTTTAGTTGGTATTATAGCATATGGACTAAGTTTTTTAACCATAATAAAATATTTATTCGTAGTCAAATCTAAAAATAATTAAATCCATTTTATTATAATGAAATAAATTTTTTAAAAAGTCACAATATTAAATGTTATAATGCCCAAAAGACAAAGAGTTAAAACCGTTTAAAAGATAACGTTTGTCATCTAAAGGTGTAAAAATTAATTTTTTAAGTTTTATTGTGTTTATATCATGAGAATAACTTTGAATTCTGTGATTATTTGAATTATACAAAATATTTTTAAATAAAACGTTTTTGTAATGTTTAAAGGTAACATAATTTTGTATTACAGCTCTTTGTAAACCTTTAGCGGTGTATTTATATTGTTCATTGTTAAATCTAATGGAGTACAATTTTGATTTTAATCCTACAAACTCATTAATAATCATACCATTCATTACGTCTTTTAAAAAACCAATTTCTTTTTTATTTTCATTTGATTTTAAATTACTATTTTCCGGATAATCCGAAAAATCCATTATACATCTAAAATTTTCTAAATCTAAATATATATCTTTTGTTTTAACCTCATAAATCAGAGAATCAGTATCTGTATATAGTAAAGATACGTTATTTTTGTAGTAATCTTTAAAACAATCATAATGAAATCGGTACATATGAAGCTTAGATAATTCTAAAACTGTAAATCCGATATAAATTGGCTTATCTAAAGTTACAATAGATTTTCTCATTTTTATTAAGGCCTTATTTTCAGATAAGATTTCAAATTGTTCAAATAAAGGCTTTTGTAAATATTTATTTGCCTGTCTTTTGTTTAGCACTAATTTTAAATTCAAATGTTTTCTTTTATTTTCAATACTTTTTCCAAAAATAGCATTATTTAAAAGTTTGTATAAATTTTTTTCAAACTCATTTTTAGAATTTTTCCTAAGTTCTGTATTGAATGAAATATAAGGAGACAAATATTTAGATTGTGTGAAACTTAAGACTCTATGTATTTTCATTAATTTCATCCCTAATCTTAAATATAGATTTAGATTTCTATAATGGATTACATAATTTTTTTTATCATAAAATGTTAACATCAACTTTTCTATTGGACATCTTTTAAATCCATAATTCTTCAAATTTTCCAAAGTTTTAATTTGGAAATAACTTAACTCACAATTTGAAATTTTTCTTTTTTCTGGGCATAATGGATAATCATTGTGATAATCATGTAAGTCGCGAGGGTATATAAGATCAACTTCTAAAATGTATCCAATTTCGTTATCATCGTCTATTTTATTGATATCCAAATTTTTGATCTCTTCCGTATTTAACCACTTAAAATCTTTTTGTGGGAGATAGTCGCTTAATGCAAAGCCATATAGGTTGATGGCTATAATAATTTTAATTTAATTAAATGCATTAAAAATTTTTTTAATTACTAACCATCAAAATACATAATAAAATTTGGTTTGGTGTTGTCATTGTAATTTTGCAGATATTTGTTATTTGCTAAAGAATACCTTTTACTAACTTGAACTGTACCCCCTCTAACACCTCTCTCCAAGAACTGGTACATATCAACGTTAGTAATAAGATCTAACTCAACTTTTGTATATTTCATTGCGGCATCCCAAGCTAATCCTGGTATCCCATAGTAGTGACACGGATCTAATTTATAATGTGAAATAATTGTTCTTCTATAAACTGAAAAAACGTCTGCTAAAAGGCAGGTATCCAATATCATGTACATGTCGTGATATTCTCCGAGTGTTTTAATATCAAAAGCTTTCCATAATTTTTTGGCATGATTATAATTATTTTGAGAAATAGATTTAAAGTTTAAAATTGAATAAAAATGCCTTTTGTTTGGTAGTTTTTTTTCATTAAATCGATTAAAGTTATCAATGTAATCATACGGAAAAAATTGTTTTTTCAATAAAAGAGAATAATGATTTTCTGTAATATTATTTATTTTAGAAAAGACATGCTTTGTTATTGGAAAATTATATTTATCTTTATTTAAATTTATTATTAAATTTTCAAGAGATTCGGGCATAAATTGAAATGAATCTAAAAATTTTACATTGTCCAAAGTAAAAGACAAATATTTTTCACACGTTTTTGGTATAATATCACATTTTGAGAAATATTTATTTGACAAAGACTGAATTATCAGGTGACTATCATAACCAGATAGATTATGGAAAAATATAGGAATTTTAGTAGGCATTTTGTAATTTATATTGCAACTGTTATGGGCTGCCCCATTAAATTTTGAAGAATAATGGCTATGGTCACGTACTTTAATATCTATAAAACCATCAATACTTTTGTTCTCTAAAGGTTTTTCACATATGCAACAAATTACGGCATTGTCATATAAAAACTGTTCAGATCTTGTTAATGGTTGCATTTCCTTTACGGTGTTTTGTTCTTTTAATAGAATATCACTCTGTTCTTTTAATAGCTTTAAAAATTTGTTAGTTGAGTTTTTTCCTCTATAAGCGTAAGAGAAAATAACCTCATAATTATGATTAAGAATAATCATACAAAATCCGCATGCTATGTGCTTTTGGTAACATTCTGTTTTGCTCCCTTTTCGTATTTTAATTTTTTTAAGTATTGCTTCAAAATCTGCGAAGATAGTAAATGGATATTCAATAGAATTTGAATATGAAGTATAATTATACTTATTGTTGTTTTTATTTGGAAGCAAAGTTAGAGTTGACTTAAAATTTTCGCAAATAAACAAATGCTTTGATAATAATACCGAGGTACGATAACCAGATAAACAATTAGGGCAGAAATGATGATATGTCGAAGAAAAAGACCCGATTAACCTATTAAAATTCTTTATATAGAAGTAGTGATCGTTAATTAACAATAAATTTATCGTATTTGAAGCTTTAGTTTTTGAAATTCTAATAGGCACGACACGCCCTTCTTTTTCAGTGATAGTCGACCATCCATAAACGTTAATTCTAATATTAAGATTCATATTGTCTTTCTCAAATTTTGAAATTTGATTTAACTCAACAGGATAAGTAAGCGATTTGGTATTTAATAATCCCAAGTATTTTTTGTATGAAACAATTTTTGAAGCTTTAAATCTTTCTTTGGGTGGAAACAAATGAGCTAAAATGCACCAGATAAAACACTTATCATCGTTGTTTTTAATATTAATAACAGCTTTTTTATTTTTTAATTTCGTTGGAAGATCAACATAGCACCCACCATAAATATTATAATTTTCTCCAATTCTTAAATCTAACCTATTTATTGTATCGACTACCCAATTAGATCCTCTTTCTTGATAAGTTTCAATTTTTGAATCAAGTTGATAAGAAATTTTAAAAATTAAATTATTTGGTATAATATTCGATAGTACAAAGTTTTTTGTACAGAAAAATCCAATTTGATATGTTTTAATACTTCCATCATCTCTTGAAAAAGTAACTTGAACACAAAATTGCACTTTTATTGAATCCATTTTTTTTAAACATTTTTGCAACAAAATAATTATGTCGTTTTTATAAACACTAAAAAATTCATCACAAGTATTAAAGTTTTTAAGGGTTTTTAATTCATATTGTTGCAAAAATGAATTAAAAGCCCGTTTTGATAGAATAAATGGAGAATCCGGAAGCAAATTAGGTAATTTAGATCTTGCTCCGAATCCCCTTTGGGTCGCACACTTTAAAACATGTTTTTTAACTGAATTAATATGTTTATATTGTTTTGAGCAAATATTACATTTTAAAATATTTCTAGAAGTTTTACAATTTTTAACATGATTGCAAAATTTGTTTAAATATTTAAACTCTAACCAACACAACGGACATTTTAGACGATTTGTTTTAATAAAACAGACGTGTTGCTATAGCAAATTTTCGATGTTGTTTTAAAATCACAATTTGTGCACTTCATTAATCGATTTTTAACTAAAATTTAACACTATTTTTAGTTTAAATAATTAATGTTTATTATTTAATTTTAAAGAATACATTAGGACACAATAAATTTTTTTATTTTTCTTTAAAACATTTTTTGATGTGGTTTAATCCGGCAATAACATGATCTATTATTTCTGGTGAAAATCTAAACTTCCATTTACTTATTGTGACTTTATTACTTCCCGACTCTTTCCAGTATTTATAGAAAACTACATTATTACCTGATTTTCCTATTCCATCGCGACCCGAACATTGTATTTTATTAGTTACACCATCTTCATCAGCATCTTCATCTCCAAGTACCAACTCAAAATCTGGAATATTAATGAATTAATTATATAACTTAAATTAAAAATAAAAATTTTTAAAACCTTCATTTTTAACTTTTTTCACTTTCTTGGAAGGCACTTTTGATTTTCGCTTTTTAGATGTACTCGGTTTAATTAATTCAGAAACAGAAGTGTCATCTTCACTATCGCTAGTTTCATAGTCACCATTTTCACTTTCATTAATTTCTTTAGCCTGTTTTTTCATAAAACTTTCTACAGCATTGGCCTTTCTCCCCATTTTACAATTTTTAAACTTTTAAACTTTTATTTAACAGAAAATACAATCAGTTTAAGAATTAGATCTTAGCGTTAGCTTTTATATTAATATTGCTGAAGAATAGACAATTTCAATTGGTTTATAATTTTAGAAAGAATTTTTAAATCTATTTTAACTTGATTTCTTATTTACCATAAAAGGACCATAGATGTTTACTTATAAATAAACATAATTAATTCTTCAAAAATGTTTGAGCCAAAACATTGAGTTGTTTAACAAACCGTTTAAGGCTAGAATAACTCTATATATATTTATTTTAATGATCTAATCCCAAAAATATAACTTTCATATAAATTGTTTGACATTTTAAAAATGTATTTTAGTATTAAAAATTTACTTAAAGATTTTTCATTTGGTATATAAAGACTAAGCAACAATTTGAAATTTTATAACTTGCTTAGTTATGTTTAAAATATTTTTAATCTGTTTTAATTTTATTCGAAACTTCTCCAATGGAATTAAAAACTTTATTTATGATAAATGCTTCAAACAAAAATCGTATATAATTTCTGTTGAAGGAAACATTGGATGTGGCAAGTCGACATTTATTAAACATTTTAAAGATTATTGCGATCAAAATAGTATCAGCTGCAACGATATTTTTGAACCAATAAATTTATGGAAATGTATGGAAAATTGTGGAGCAAATTTATTAAAGCTTTATTATGAAAATCCGAATGATTACAGTTTCATTTTTCAATCATATGTTCAACTTACCCTATTTAGACATTTAAAGTCTTTATCAAAGTTTTCTAATTCGATTATATTAATTGAGCGGTCTTTATATTCTGCTCAATACGTTTTTACGGAATGTTTATTTTCCAAAAATTATATTGACTATATTAAATATAATATATTGAAGCTATGGTTTGAAACATTAATTTCGCAAGATTGTCCAAAAATTGATGTTGTAATTTACTTAAAAACAAATCCGATAACTGCGTTTCAAAGAGTTTTAAAACGTAGTAGAATAGAAGAAGAAAATATTAATTATGGTGATATTGTTACATTAAATGATATATACGATAATTGGTTAGTATCATCTAATGTTAAAAATATTTTCAAAATAGTTGAAATTGATTACAATATTGATATTTCAGATATTAATTTTAACAAAATGTTTTCAAAAATTTTATTTATTTTAAAGAGTAAATAGTTAAGAACATTGATTGTAAATTTATTTATTTGAATAAAAGTTTATTAAGTAACATTATTTGCTTTTGATATTATTTTGTCTACCTAGAAGTAAAATTTAAAAATAATTTGATAAAATATAATTATAATTTGTAACATTGTATTTTTTCTTCATAAAATTTAATTTAAATAATTTATGAAATAAAATTAGTTGAATTTTATATAGTTTTAAAATTAAGTGTTTAAAATTTTAAGTAAGTTTTACATAAGAGTTAAATACATTGATGAAAAAATTTAGGTAAACTATACATATCTTTGTTAAATTTATTTGAAAAAATATTATAACAAAACCTGTAAAACTTTGTAATTTGTAGAAATAGCTATAACACATAAATTTGATAAAGATAAGAAGTTATGCGCAGTTCCACCAATAGGTCTGTAAATTCGATCGCCATATTTTAATCTTCTAAAATAACTTCTTATGTTTTCGGTAATTTCTTCGATGTTATTTTCTCCAAATTTAAAATTTAAATAATCTTTCAATCTATTGCTAAAGTCGTAATTTATTATATTTTTCTTCATATAGAAATCAAGAATCCAATAATTCGAAATTAATTGAAAATTATAGTCGTCGTAGTACAGAATTTGTTTGCAAACAGGAAAATCAAAAGAATTAATAACACTGACAAAAAACATAAATTTTTTTGCTTGATTTTCAACATAATTCTTTGAGTTATTTATATAATTCATATGAATATTGCACGGACTTAATACAACCAAATCTAATTCGCAATAATGATATATCGAATTCGTATTTTTAGTCCCATTTTCATTAAGTGTAAGTTTAATTCCAATGTCAATACAATACCTAATACCGCGAAAAAGATTTGAAACTGAAAGAAATGCAGAATAGTATGAAATACTCTCTTCGCTTTCGCTATCTGATAATTCCAAATCAGAGTCAGGAAAAGAATATTTCATTCCACAATTGAGGGTGTAAGAAACAATATTTTTATTGTTTGAAATAATTCTGTTGAATTTTGATTTAAATTTATCCAAAAAAGTTTTAATGCAAAACTTAAAATGATCCTGAGAGTAAATAAATATATCAATATCTGCAAAGTCAGATGTTATTCCAGATATATAAGCCGGAAATCCACCACCAATAAACCAAATTGTTTTCTTTCCGTTTAAAAATGATAATTTTTTAGATGAAATAGTTTGTTGAAGTGTTGGTAGAATATTGTAATTAAAAATATTTCTTTCAATTTCTTCATTTAATTGCTGTGGAATATCTTTAACAAGTCTTGTTGTTTGTTCATTAACAATTAATTCTTTTCGAATTAAGGATGAATGTATTGCGTTAAGAAAACCGTAGTACGGGTTCACTTTTGATATTATATTTTGTGACATTACTTCACTTAAATTAATACCGATCACAATGAAAAATTTTATGAACTAACTTTAAACTTAGAACTTATATACTGCATCGTGGTATGTTTAATCCGAAGATAAATTTTCAAAAAATTTTCAAAACCATATTTGGGATGTTAAAATTAATTGTTATAATTTTAGAAGTTTAAAATCCGCTTACTATTAAAATCTAAAAGTAAAGTTTCTAAACTATGTTTATTTTTTGTTTAAAAACAATTTCAATTAATATTTTTATTTTTAAAACTTAAAATTAACGTTTTTTATTTGTAATTTTATCATTTTTATTAACTTTTTCTTTCTTCTTACTTTTCTTTTTATCGCTATTTATTGTCCATGCTTCTCCAATAGCAGGTTCTCTACCATACCTTCCCCTACTCAAAGAGTCGTTTTGATTTTCATTAGAATTTAAATAAGCATTCAAAAGAACTGGATCGTAAATTGTTCTTCTTTTTCTACCCCGTTTATTATTTCTCGAGTTTGTTGCAGTTGAATTTGATAACGTTTGTGTGGATGTTATAGCTGGTGTTGTTTGCGTTTGTGCTGGCATCAAATCAACATCATAATCACCCACAAATCTAATTTGGTCGGGCATTGAATTTATAGATCCATTTAAATCATTAATGCTTTGTTGAGTAAGTAAAGGATAGTTCACAAAATCTGGAGATCTCCCAATATCCTGGCTATTTAAAGTTTGATTTGCATAAGTACTTATTTGGGAAGGAGCTGAGGTAACCGATTCAGTTAAGGTTATTATTATACTCCCTATTATTGGCTTAACAAAAGTATAATTTTCAATGCTATTGTTTTTAAAAACAAAAAATTGTTTATTTTTGTTTCTAAGTTCTATAAAATTATCAAATGCATTGATAATATTTTGTGATGTTTCATATTTATAACCATATTTTTCTTTTGATAAATTATTTATACTATCATCAACTATTAAGTTATTTTTTGAAGTATCTGCTAAAGAATTATTTAAATGACATATATTTGGGGTGTAAGAACTAAAATTTAAATCATTTATTATAGCATTGTTCAAATGTGCGCTCGTTGACGTTGGAGAATTATTTTCATTATCATTAGCAGAAATATTGTTAGGGGTTAATATATTTAAATCAATATTTAATGGTGAATACAATTTATCATCGATAGTTGTTTCAAAAGAATTTTCAATATGAGAATAATTAGAAATTTTATTGCAAGTTGGTAAAGTTCCATAAAGAGATGTAGAAATAAAAGAACCACTTTCGCTTATTGCTGAATTGAAACTATTGAAATAATTATTACTTAGTTCAGTTCCCGATATAAGCCCCGTTTCATTGACTGTTGAAATTTCTGTAATATTTGAGTTGTTAAATAGAGAAATTAAATTATCTTCGTTGTTATATGGCTGCAAAAATTTTGATTTGTCAAAATCTGAATTTATATTTAAAGATAAATTGTTAGTAGAATTTGCGAATTGTGGTGGTACTTTTAAATATTCTATTAAAGATTTTATTGTTTCAATTGCTGACTTTGCATTACTTGAATTTGATTCAATATTTTCTATTGAGTTTGTTTCTGAATTTGATAAAACATTTTGTTGATGTTGCGTTTCTGCTTGTATTAAATGAATATTTACATCTTCGTAATCACTATCAGAATCATCACCAATATTTATTACTTCAGGAGAGTTTGCTATATAATTTTCTAAACTTTTTTTGCTCATATTTCCCCTAAATAAATAAACAAAATTAATTAATTTTAATTCATAAGCTGTTTGTTAACTTTATATATGTACAAAATTCACAAATGTTAACTATTGTGTGCTATTATTTATTGTTAAAATGCATTAACACATCAAAGCATAAACATTTAAATAACTATTTTCTCTTTTCATGTTTTTCTTTATATTTTTCTGCCAATATTTGTTTAAATAAAAAGTTTTATGTCAACTGCTCAAATTCTATTTTTATTCTATCGAAAGATGTTATACTAGTATTTAAAAGATTTTGTGACTATCAATTAGTATAACAATACTAAGAGCACAATATTCAATCATAGGCACGTTATTATATATTTTACTTAATATTTATTAAAGTTCTATTAAAAATTAAAATTGATGAAATTATACGCGTTCTAAATCTTTTAAATTATTGTATAATAATGTGTAAATCTCATTTAATTGACTTTAGTGAAGTGAAATAATCAAGAACTGGCTTGTTACTGATATTTTAAAAATAAATGATAAGTGTTGACTTTGTTGCTTCAATTTTGTAATAATCAGCGAACTATTAAATTTATTTCAATTGGAATTTTAAAATAGTTGGAATTTAAATAGTGTTCACTATATAGTTGAGTATTTGAAAACATTTATTAATGTATGATTGCAAAAGCGTTAGCTTGACAAAAAAATTTGGTTTAGTCCTTTAGAAAGGATATGTAATCATTTTCAAAATAGTGATACGTTTTTTCAATTTTAGTTAATTTATTAAAGATTACATAATAAAAGCAACTTTAAGAAAATTTTTATAAATTGAATTCTATGTAAAATAAAAATATAATTCAAAATCTAGACCAATTTAGAAAAATAAATACATATCTTACAAATAATTTTTATTTAAAGTAAAAAATCAAAACTATTTAAAAGTTTAACTAACCTTTTATCCGTAAGTAAAATAATATTCACTTTATGTAAAAAACTTTTAAAACAATTTATAGATTTAAACTAAAGTAAAATAGAACCAAGAAAAGACTAGTAATAAGTATTATGTAGTCACAGATATTATGTACTGAACATCAAGTATAAAGTAAAATTCTAAAGCAAACTCAAAATCTGAAATATATATATATATATATACGTCGGCAAAAAAATAAAATCTGAATTAAATCCAACAAACTCGATATACATTTAGGCTGTCTAAGGTAAAGAAGCAAATACCAAAAAGTTATTTCTAACAAATAAATTTTAAAAAGAATTAAGGCACTAGATTACTATTGCTAGTTTATAAAAATCAAATTAATAAGTCGGGTTCTGTAGCGAAGCGTAGCGAAGCGTAGCGAAGCTACAGAACCCGACTTTTATAACAACACATCTCTAAAACTTTAAAATCACGAGCTGAATTTCAGCTCGAGCTTAACGTAGCTCAGCTCCATTAGATTCAGCTTTCATCACTACTTTTAATTTTAAGCAAAGTTCCTTGTTATTGGTGTTTAAGATGAAATTTTTGTAACTGTTAATATAGGAAATTGTTTGTTTTCACTATTTATGGTTTTGTAATTTCGATAACATAAATCTTGAAAATATTCATAATTTTAGTATTTTTCATGACCGAATAATTTAATTTATCAAACTAAACATAAGATCATAACTCATTACCTTTAGAAAACAACAAAAAATAAATATAACGTCATATTAAATTATTTTAACATATGTATGATGTATGCCGTTCAGGTGGACACGCGATGGTTACCCGAACAAGGGGTGTGTGCATACGGAAAAGAATCGCTGATCAAACAAATTCACACGTGAATCGTGTGACGACTGAAAAATCGCTAAACGTGTGATAAATGAAATGAATTGTATTAGAAACCTCTTGTATCGCGATTTGCTAATTTATTGTTTTGTTTAACAGAATTACTTAACACTTATCTCGTGTATTAAAATATTTATTAATTTCAATGTAATCGTGAATACAAATTATTTTTTAAAACATTTGCGACTTAACAGTCTTAATACATAAACACGACTGACTAAAAAGTCAGTGTAACCTAATTGTTAATAATAAAAATCATGAGTAATAGTTATCAAAATTTTCAGAATAAAAACATTAATATGCGATGAATCATGGATTAAATAATTGAATGAAGAAAACCGCTAAACTGATGAATGATTCGTGAAATGCTTCTTAATTAGTTTTCTAACATTTTAGTTGGGGTTTTGGCGTTAGTCATGAGTTTGGCGCATAACATGTATATAAATTTTAGATATTACTAGGGCTAGTGTTTTCCGGGACTAAAAAGTGGTTAAAACGGGAGGGAACCTGGGACAAAAAATGTATTAAAACCGGGAATAGATGCGGGAAAAGTGTTTTTTTTCTAGTACAAAATATTTATTAAACTAATTATTTACCTAAAATAAACAAATCTTTTAAACTTTTATAAACCATTTATAAAAACTAAAACAAATGATGCCCTAATTTAATACTTTTACATAGACTTTTAAAATTTTTTAAATATTAAAGTTCTATTTTTAACGATATTGTGCTAAATATTGTAAAAACGGGAACATTTTTCAGATTTTATGCATATCCGGGAATATTTTACAAAACTGTTAAATCCGGGAAAATTCGGGAAAATAAAATCACTTTTATTTAAACCGTTATATTTAATAGAATTTACTTTTGGGTTAAATTCTTCATAAAATGACAAAAGTTTTAGTGACATCTATTCAGGCTAGATTTGAACGATATTAATTATAGTAACGTAAGCTCAATACTGCTGATAACATTTATAGTCAAATATTTTGAGAATTATATTAAAATTACTCGTTAACTTTTTTATAATTAATTTTAATTTTTATAAATTTAGACTTTTAATAAAAAGGTTTGAATTAATAAAAGTTTTACCTTTTAATATTTTATCGTTATATCGCAATTTATAAGTTATCGAATTACTGTAAATAGCAGTGAGAAATATACATGTTTTCAAATCATACATACGAGTCAGTACTAACACTTAAGCAACAGTTTAATTCTGTGTTAATCAATGATAAATTATCTTTTATACCTAAAAATTCACAACAGTTCTACTGAAGGATGAGCTGAGTTTCACAATTTAACAATACAAAAATAATTGTGAAACATTATATAAATTATTAAAGATTGTGTATTAACAATAATTTCGTGTACATTTCCTGCATTGATTACTAGAAAAAAATATAATCACGTTATAATTATAAATATTGGGATAATATTTAATTTTTATTTAATAGTTATTACTTGTTAATGCTATTTGTCACGTTTCTTCAATTTCTAATGTGTTGCGTATATGTAAAAATAATTAGGATAATTGGTTTGGCAGAATTTAACGTTATTTAAGGTAGTTTTGGACACTAATCTAAAAATGAAAAAACATTTAAAGTTAATATTATTAGATTAATATTTGTAAATAAAAATAATAAATATTGTTTATATTAGTTTCAACATAAAGTGCTTTCTATAGTAAAAACTAGTTGTGTGAAATGTATTTGAGGGAATGTGAAATGTATTTGCAAGCACTTGGTTCTCGCGCTATGTCTGTGAAATGTATATGCGGTTGTGTGAAATGTATATGAAAACGGCTGTATTTATCCATAAAACATTTAATTCAAAAAATTTACTCTTTAAGCTGTTAATAATCGTTACTAAACTGTTTGACAGTTCGACGATTAATGAATTGGAAAATACAATCGAGCAAAAACTCCATAAAATATTTGAAAATTTCTTTTTTAGTTGACTTTCGCCAAAAAACATTAAATTAAAGAAATTAATAGCAAAACTATTGCTAGTAATAACCAAATACTTAAATCAAAACTGAGAAAATAAGAAAACCTTTGATTTATTGGTGGTTGTGTTGATGACAGTATATGAATACCACTTTCCTGGTCTATGACACGCGTCACTGCCTATTGTGATGTATAGCGAAATTAATTCATACTGACACTCGAATTCATTGTTTATTTCTAAAGTTTTTAACATGAGCGTGTTTTTCAATTTTTTAATTTAAAACCATAGTTATCCAGAGGGGAGTGCTTGCCTAGGGTTGAACCCCCTAGAATTTTGGAAAAGTTAACCTCCCACCCAATATTTCGAAAAATTTTAGGACGAGAAAAATTTGAAAAATTTGAAAAATTTTTTGACAAATGTCAAAACCGACTAGTTTTTTTGACACCTTTAAATTTTTTCTAAAATTCCAAAAATTTATCGTTTAAATACGTGATTTTGCGAGGGGGCGTGGTTTAGGCTTTTGCCTAGAACAAAATTTATAAAAAAAATTTTGGAAAAATATTTTGGTCCGAAGGCCAAATTGTCGTTGAAATCATTTGAGTTTTGACCCTCCCTACCTAAAAATTGAGATTTTCTTGATCTGACCCCCCCCCATAGAGCTTTCGTGTCTGGGTAACTATGTTTAAAACTGATATACTTTAATCTTAATATATAATCTCAAAGTGTGTCTATCTGTTGTTCCTTTGATAGGCTACTCCACTGAGGGCGCAACCCCCTCGACACCTATATCAATGGATTCAACTCAATAATTTGGGATCAAAAGGAGGGGTTTGGATGTGGTGGGTTTCGATTATAAGGGCTGATGTGGGAAAATGGTTGGGGTTCGGATGGTTTATGTTTTAAATAAATTTAAAGACCGGTCTACATACAGACATACAGATAGAAAAGTCGAATACAAATTTATAACCACATTATTTTCAATATAATCATAGCAATAGTATTTTTACATAATTCTAAGAAAATTGTTATGCTTTATTAAAAAATAAACACTTTTAACAATATATATAGTGATTTGTGTGATTAGTTAAAAATAGTAATATTAAAATGATGCGAAAATATGGAAACATTTCTTTCAGAAACAAGTATATTATAATAAAATATATGCTATGTATTGTAAAGGTCACCTACAGTTTATCACAAAATACAAATACATTAACATTAATATTTAAAAACATTGGCATTATTAAAAATAAGATTAAATATTCTAATTATGGCCATTGTTTTGTTCATTGTGTTGTTTTTCTAAAGGTCATGGAAACTTATTTTTTTTCCAAACTAAATGTTATATGGAATATTATTTTGTTGAAATAACGCGGTATAAAATAATGTTATTAAAAGCTTAAATAGAAATTATAGTGTTTTTTGTGAAATTTTATTTATAGAGAATAATAAAATATTAAATAAAAACATAATGGTAGACCTGGAGTTCATTACGACTTTTTCTTTTTATGGTTTTAAGAACAGGCTATAGATATGTAATTCATAGTAGATTCACATTTATGCAATGTTTTTTCGAAAGTAGTAGGGGATCTGCTCCAATCCCGAGGGTAGGATGTTTAGAACCCCCAGAAAAATATCTATTAAAATATAATATTGAATTTGACAAATTCTTCTTAGAAAAAAGTTATTTTAAATATTAGAGATTAGGTCAACAGGTCCCAAAAAATTGCATTTATTATGATGAACAAATTTCTTTAGAAGTTCGAGTACCTATAATTGCTTATTACTTTATTTAAATCTTTAAAATTATTTAAATATTAGAGATATATATTTTAAACCAACCAGAAAGCATGTTACTTATAAGGCATTTCAGTAATGTAATGTATCGCTTTTAATTAAACCAAAATAAACAAATATATTAAAATATAAAAATTTTTCAATATACAAACATAATCAAAAACAAGAAAGAGTATTAACATACATAATGAGATCACATTGTTATATGTTATAAGTTAATTCAATAGTATATTCAAAAATTTTGTGTATTAAATATTTTTTGACATTTAATTTATTTATGTTGGCCAATTATATTTATTTTGTTTTTATGCATTAACCAAACTTATTTTAGATTGTTTTAAAGTAAAAAATTTATAGCTCAATATTATATTGTTGTAAATAGTACTTCAGTGAGTGTAAAATGCGTTTTGATTCATTTGTGTATTAGCTCTCGTCGAGTAAACATTACATAAATTGTTGTTAAGCTGATACTTATAAGTATTATATGAGCGAATATGATTTCGCGTATGATTGGTTTTAACTCGATATTGGTTTTAACTCGAAATAGTTTTAATAATGTTATTTTAAACAATATTTGATCCATTTTATCCTATTTTTACCATTATTTAATAGATTTTAACGCTATTTTTGAATATTTTAAAACCATTTTAACAAACAAATAGTTAATTTTTAGACTTGTAAAACCCATTTTTAGCCCATTTTATGTCCGTTTTTAGACTTATCCCTTAATAAATATAGAGTCTACAGACAGACAGAAGCACAGACCAGACAGTCAGACAGTCAGCAAATCCAATAGCTCCTTTAGATAAAGTGAGCTAAAAAACGTTGAAATATTGCATATTGATTATAAAATTTATGCCTAAATTATGAAAACTTAAATTTTATCCTCGAAAGATTATTTTTACAGTTTTTGGCAAAAATTGAAAAATTTGTATTTCAAAATCAATGAACTTTAGTGACTCATAAAAAATATAACAAAAAATAATTGTGTTATAAAATAAAAAAATACGTAAGTTGCCAAAAACACGGGCAGGGGAGGATGGGCTCGGGTGGTTTCGTGGTACTGTGCTGACAATTTTGGTTCGGGGAAAGTTGGTTCAGGAAAATGCGAAAATTATGTCAGGAAACGTTGGTTATGTGAAATAAAGGATGGGAATTGTGTCGGGCAAATATTGGGTCCGTGCAATCTGTTGGGAAAATATGGGGAATTGTTGGGTCGTAGGAATGTTGAATCGGAAAAATGTTGTGGATGTTGTGTTGTTCAAACATAATTAAATAACCGAATTAGTTTTAAATTTATAATTGTTTTGGTTTATATTTTAATTCTCAAGAGATAATTTTAAGAGTGTTCGGCAAAAATTGAAAAATCTGATTAAACTATAGTTAATTGTATAATTTTTTAGAATAATGCACTGTAAAATAATGTGTCCGTAACTGAGTGGGGGTTTGGGATAGTGTGGGAGTGTTTAGAACTGTAGTGCATGTATGGATGTATGCACCAATTAATAAACACATGGAAACTATGCGAATGTCAATTTCATTCATATTACGCCATTCTTACTATTAATAGTAGGAAATACTGCGGAACGCGATCCAAATATGATTATGTGACGCACTCATAAACTCTATTCTTTATATTTGTTCATTTGTTGTTTGATCATATAATCGCAATATCTATTTGCTAAATCAATGAGCGATCGTATAATAAATGATAGACAATATTGCATAAGAATGAATGATTGACTGATAGCGCAAAACAAACATTCAGATCATACGTAACAGTAAGACAATTGGACAGTCAGTCATATAGTTAGTGATCGTATGAACGTATTGAACGCCTACACAGAAATAAACAATTTTCTCCCTCTGTCTCTGTCTGTCATTCATTCACAAATGCAAACGCAAACAAACGCATTGATTGCACTGAAATCGAATTTAAAACAGTATAATACCTGAGGTGTGTATTAAAAAAGTGCATTAAATGGACATAAATCATGATAATGGATACGATTGAGTGAATAGCGATCGCAATCACTATGATCTGCAATGAATTCGTTTTCCCAATGTTTCTATTAATGCGATGAAACAAATACTCCATTATATTAATATTAATATTAATATTCGTCAATATTTGCGATTTATTAGCAATAAGTGCGCCAACAATCTCATCAAATGAATGAATATTGAATAAATGTTTATCAATGCTAAAAAATATAATATAAATCAATTGACAATACAATAGATGTATGATTACAGTCATGCTATCACACTGTACTCCACATGCAATAACATGTGCGCAAAACCAAATCAAACACAGAATAACAGAGAGAGTTCTTTGCGTAGAAATTACGTTCAATTTGACGAGAAATCGCTTGGATTTCGTATTCAATCCAATCAATGCATTCTAACACTTACACTAATCAACATTCAAATTAAAACAAACTGAAACACTTCTTATAAATAATTTTTTAAATTATTATCTAAGAACTGTTTTATTATACTATAATTTAATTTGATTTATTCAATTCGAAACGAATATTTTATTACTGACTAAACAAATACAGATATTTTGAGGTTTGAATCAGGTTTGCTTAATTCGCAATTTTAGAAGTTCTTATTTGAGATTTTTAATTGTGCCTAAATATGAGGTTCAATGTTGGGTTATTCTTATATATAATATCTAGGATTAGTGAGCTCTGAAATTTTTATTTATCATAATGAGTTTAAGTTTTTGATAATTGACGCAAAATTAATAATTCTGTTATTTTGCTATATCTATCCATAATTATTTTACTTTAGAAATATATTTAATTTATAAAAATATCGTTAATTAAATTTTAATTTTGTTTAAAAATAATTCGGAAATATAAAGTGGAAAAGGGATAACGGCTTCTTTAGTCGTTTCTTTCTCGGTTTCCGTTATTAAATTAAATAGTAAAGTTTCACTTTAGTTCTTTTATAAGACTTTAATTAATAAGTACAAGTAAAATACAGGTTTGACAGGTTTGTTGAGATGTTGGAACGAATCATTCTGACTCTATTTGAGCTCAAAGTTTTTAAAACAATGTATGAATGTCATACTCGGGTTGAGCCAAATCCTATGGAACCCAAACCTCATCATAAATAGTTAGATATAAATAAGAGTTACTTTGTTTATTGCCATAAATATTGTCGAAATATATAGCAACACAATTACTAGTTAAATGTTAACTTAATATTAATTAATTAAATAAAAAAAATAGAAAAACACTACATTTTACATATTTTAATCTTTAAGTTAAAAGCATATGCCACTTATAAATAAATGTATAAAACAGATATTCCAAAAGTACATGATTTTATTATGCATATTGAATTTATGTCTGATTTCAGATTTTAAGTTTTGAAATATAGCATTTGTCAGTGAAAAACGGAATATTCATATCTAAAATTCTAATATTTTTAAGAAAAGTAATATTTAAAAAAAAGTTTACAGTTAAGCTGTTTTACTGACAAATAGAATGCTTTTTTTTGTTTATTAATAAAACGAGTGCGCAGATGTGGATAATCGTGTTTACTGATTCTCTTACTTCTTCCGTAAATTGAAATATATTAAATCTCAACATTTCTATGATGAATAAAAATGAAATTCGAGTCTAGAAAAGGAAGTTTTCATACATTCCAGATGTTAATAGAATAATGCGCACTTTTAAAGGTGTAAATTGTTTCGTGAGAACAAATGGAAAGCTTTATAAATAGAATATACGGTAATATTAAATCTGGAATCGAATACAAATTTCCACTTAAATTTGATAACTAAATTATTTTAAAAATTCAAGTTTTTTGAACCGAAAACAAATCTTTAAAGTAAAATCAATTTTACAGCACTTGAAATATATTACAAGAGATGATAATTTTTTTATTTTAAGCTTAAATTGATAAATGCATAAAGTTTTGGACGGTATGGAAACATTATATACTGTATATTGTTTATGAGGTACTAATTTGGACAAATACAAGACAGTACGGGACTCTCATATTCAAAGTTTGTGCAGTCCAGTACAGTGAGTTTTCATTCAATTGAATTCTCAAATTAAATTATACTATAGTATATCATTGTGTTTAACACCTAAAAAGCCTATAACTCTTGTATAAGTATTTGCATGCATTATTGCTAATTCGAAATTCCATATAAAATTTTGAAAAATGCTATTATTAAGATATTAAACCTTAAATATCACGTATTTATAACACAATTAAATTAAATTTATAGCTGAAGAACTCAAATATAATAATTTATAATTAATTGGCGCAACTAAATAAAATAACCTTACATATATCGTTAGTAAAGGTACCACATATGATGGTCACTTGGATTACTTGATTCAACTCAATTCTATAAAACGTTTTAACGTTAAAGATAAAACTTTTTTTATTGTTTAAGTACTGTAGTATAGATAGTATAGAAAAGAAACACTGTATTACTTCTATTAATTATTGTTTGATAAACACTTCCTGATTGATAAAAATTATTGGTATAAGCGTTGCACGCTATTTAAGTTCAATTGAATATAGATGTCGATAACCGTAAAACATTGGCACACATCTCAAAATAACTTTTTAGGCTCAATGTGTTAGAAAACTTTTGAAGAAAACGTGACCATTCAGTCGGAAATAATCGAGTGAAAACAAAATATACCATTTATAGCATTTACTGTGTTTACAAATATTGACAAAATTGATAGCAATTTCGCAATTTTCAACTATTTATAGCAAAACATAACTCGAGTTAACTTTACTTTTACTTTTTTCAACTATTTATAGTTCAATTATTATTATTAAATTGCTATAATTAATTAATATTAGATGTCATTTCATTATTTATTATTTTTATAAAATTTAAATTTAGTTCTGAAATATAATTCGATGTCATTAAACATTTTATCGATTCTGTTTAAAACCGAATTTTCCACTAAAATCATGTGTTATAATTAGGGATTTGAAAATAGTTAGAAAAAAGGTGCAAAATCGTTCAGTAATAGTTTTTAAAAAATTGAAAAATCGTTCAAAATAATCGTTAGAAATTTTTATAATTTAAAGTACATAAAGGTTTTATGACTAGTTCTGGATATAATTTAGGACAAATACTTGATTTTTATAAGAACACAAAATGTATTTTTATACTTTTACTAAATATACTTTATTTTTGCTTAAAAAATTTAAAAAATGTTTAAAATTTTAAAAATCGTTCATTATTTTAAAAATCGTTCAATACGTTTAATTCGTTTACTTAAATTTTACTTATTTAGGTTTTACAGTCATTCTATACTTGTTATTAATAAGGCTTTGAAAATCTTTAATTAACGAATGTTTTAAATCGAAATAATTTCAATTTAAAACAAGATTAGAGGTCCTAATAAACCCAAATTAGTGAAATTTAATTAAACGAATTAAACGAATCAAACGATTTTAAAAATATCTAACGATTTCACAAATTTGATAATTTTTTAAATTTATTCCTTAATTAAGATAAAAATAATTTATCTAATTAAAATAAATCCATATTTGAATTAATATTTTGTGCAAAATTAATGTAAATGTCAAAGTTAAACCTAATTTTTGGTTATGTTCATCTCAAAAATAACTTTTTTCGTGTAAAAAACTATTTTTTTTTGTAATAAATAAAAAGTTATTTAGTTAAGAAATGTTGTAATTTATAACTGTTTAAGCCTAATAATTAATTTTTGTAAGTTAACTTGAAAATTTTTCAAACGATTTTTCAAACGATTTTTCAAACGATTTCGAATCTTTTTATTAAACTGTTAATAAACGATTTTGTATCCTTTTTCCTAACGATTTTTAAAGCCTTAGTTATTATGATATGCATAAAACTAAAGTTGGTAGTGGTTCGGTTTAATCGCGGTTTAAACCGCCAATCAAATTAAGTCAGCGGTTCGGTTTAATTTTTTATACATAGAAAACCGAGGTTTAAACCGCCAAACCGGAAATGAATTTTTATAAGATTATTTATCACTAAATTTTCAGAAAATGATCTAAAAATGATTATAATGATTAAAAATCATAATTTTTATTACTTTTAAAATAAAAATTTATTATTAACTCAAAAGTATCAACCTTTATAATTTTATATATTGAATCAACTATTGAAGCATTCTTTCTTTTTATTTATCAAATTATATATTTTAATGAAATTTTTTTTAATAACGATATCATATATGAAAAATTAATTTGATTGTCTTAAATGAATGTAGTTTTTAGCTCACTTTTTTTTAAAAAGGCGAGCTTATGGATTTGACCATGTCTGTCCGTCTGTCTGTCCGTCCATCCGTCTGTATGTGCGCTTTCTTTATATTAATAAAGGAATTTCACTTCTCTTTATATTAATAAAGGGATTTTTGATGATAGGAGTCTTTTGTGAAGATAGGAGTCTTTTTGAAGAAATTCATTGTTGGA
>JAQGAW010000159.1:0-40143 GCA_034698025.1 Phthiracarus crinitus
AATACAAATTTAACAATTAAATTCAAATTAAATTTTAATAATAGAAATTTATAACGCGAAAAAAATTATTTTTAAAGTTTTTATTAACTTTAAAACTAAAATTATTTTTCTAATTTCCAGATTTCTTGATTAAATTCATGAAAAATTAGTTAGAAAAATTAAAAGTATTTAACCTGTTAACTCGGTTTATGCTTTAAATTAACCTGATTAAGAAACTCTTTAATTCTTAATTTTAACCCTTCCCATATTTCTTAAATTTTAATATTGACTTTAACCGATTTACCGGTGAATTCTAAAGTTAACCGGTTAAAATGTGCATCTCTAAATTTAATAATATTTAAATTATTTAAAATCTTAATATATAATTCTTAATTAGAGTCAATTAAGCTATTTTTATAAGTTAGTCATAGATTATATTTGTAAATTCTTAAATTCTTTTAAGCACAAAATATACATGATAAACTTTGTAGTTAATTTAGCTTATTTATAATGTAAAACCCGACCAAAATTTTAAAACCCGAACTCTGTACGGCCGAGTCCTGCGTGGCCCGCTTATGCTAGATAAATCGGGGAATTTTTCAATGTTATTACAATTTGTCTATTTGTTTCATTTGAATAACACTTTTTACAATTTATTTTTATTTAATTCATTTCAATTAAATTTATTTTAAGATTAAAGTATACATTTTTAGAAAGAAAAAAAAATTGTCAGTAGTTATTTGTTTTAAGACAATGATTGAAACGAATTAAGTAGTTGCATCAAATTATAGTTTTATTTCGATTCATAATTACTGCTCTACAGCACTATAAACAACTGTAAAAATTAGTAAGCAGATTTGAGATTACGTTGCTATAATTAAAATCGTTCAAATCTAGCCTGAATAGATGTCACTAAATACTTTTGTCATTTTTTGCAGTTTTTACCCAGTATATCCTAAAATTTAATTATTTAGGGTTAATTTTATGTATAATAACGGCTCAACATTGGGACACATAAGTAAATGAGTCATGAAACAGGAAATAAAACACAATATTTTCTGCTTATACTTTTTTAGAGACATTGAATACAATGTAGCGATTATTGATTTCTCAACTTTTATTAATTACTCTATTGAAAAGCTATTAAAATGAATTATTTTGATTTAACAAATTAATAGTGACATATAAATGTAAAAATAAAATGCACTTTTATAGCATCGTAAGCTCATATCTGATTAGTGAGTCTTTGAAAATCGTTAGGAAAAAGAGTACAAAATTGTTTGTTAAAAGTTTAATAAAAAGTTTCGAAATCGTTTGAAAAATCGATCGAAAATTTTTCAAGTTTAGTTACAAAAATTAATTATTAAGCTTAAACAATTATTAATTAATTAGTGTTTTCACTAAATAATTTTAAAATTATTACAAAAAAATAGTTTTTTACTTAAAAAAAGTTACTTTTGACGTGAACTTAACCAAAATTCAGGCATAAATATTTCCTTTACATTAAAATTACAGAAAAATGAATTCAAATATGGACGTAACAGTTATCTTAATTAAATCATTAATTTATGCCTAATTTAAGTTTTACTTTTTAAAAAATTAGACAAATTCTAAAAATCGTTTAAAATTATTTTTATCGTTAGATATTTTAAAAATCGTTTGATTGGTTTACCTAAATTCCACATATTTGGTCTACTAGGACCTCTTAACTTATTTTAAATTAAAATTATTTCATTTTACTGTAAAACATCTTAAACCATACATTTTAAACTCTAGTAATATTTTCTATGAAAATTCAAATCTCTATACCCTTCTAAACAATGAGCAGCAGTTATTATCCATAACTCATTTATTATAGCACCAGTACATCCTCCAAATGATTTATCCAATGTCCAATATGATCCCTTTCTGTAATGGAGGCAAAAGTGTATTACCGTTTATATGGAAATTTAGAGTAAGGAAAGATAAATTTTGATTCTAAAATTATAATAATCTTTTAAGAAGTTAAAAAAATTTTCAGATTGTAATCCGTTAAACTTTGTTAAAAAATGATTATTGTTTAATAAAAAATCGTAAAAAATTTTATATCTTTATTGTCTTTGTTTAAGATTTATTGCAACACTTTAATTGAATTTTGACTTACTCTATATCTATAAATACAGTATAAGGAAATTCTCCAATCAATGCATTTCTTCCATTAAGAATGTTTTCCATTTCTTGTTTCTCTTCGAGAATCGTTTTATGCCATTCAAAACATTTATTGTTTTTAAATGGCTTTTCTTTCACAATATTTAAACCACATGTTGTAAGCGTAATATTCTTGTTATGATAAATTTGTAGATTATTTGCTTCAGTTTGTTGCAATAAATAGATCACTATATTATTAAATTAATAATAATATTAAACAAGAGTATGAACATACATAATGAGCTCACTTTGCAGTATATTTTAATTTAAGATTTAATAGATAAGTCAAAATTTTAGTTCATTAAAAAATTTTTGACATTTAATTTATAGTTTCTATTGTTGATTTTTTTTTAAATTTTTAAGCATTTTGTACTTTTACAATATATTTTTTTTATTGAAAATTTTTTTTAGCTCACTTTTTTTTAAAAAGGAGAGCTTATGGATTTGACCATGTCTGTCCGTCTGTCCGTCCGTCCGTCCGTCTGTTTGTCTGTACATGCGCCGTCTTTATATTAATAAAGGGATTTTTATGATAAGAGTCTTTTGAAGATGGAAGTCTAGTGAAAATAGTAATCTATTTAAATATAATGAAACCACAGTAAGCTGCTAAAGATATTAGCGATAAGGTAAAGATTTTAAAAATGTCCAACGGTTATCATCAGTGATGCACAACGCTCGAGCGGATGGCGCTCAGAGGTGAGCGCGAGCGCCGAGCGTTGAATTTTTATCGAGCGTGAGCGCTGAGCGTCAGATGCTGAGCGCGAGCGAGCGTGCCGAGCGTAAGCTCACAAAAGTATCTTTGAAAATTTAGGATTTTTTCAATTAAAAATTTTATTTTACAAAAAAATTTATTTTAGCTCAAACAAAAATAAATTTAAAGTTTATTAAACTCTTTTGAAAATTTCGAATATACTTTATTTTTATTTATAAGTGAAAATTATTTTATATTAAGAAGTCTTAACATTTTTTATATTAAGAATCCACTTAAATTTACGCTCGGTTTACGCTCAGCGCTCGAGCGTGTGAAAAAAGTGAGCGCGAGCGTTTTCATTTTACCAGAGCGTGAGCGCGAGCGGTGAGCGTCATTTTTTTGCCGAGCGTGAGCGTGAGCGCCGAGCGTGTGCATCACTGTATATAACGATATACTGTTACAGTAGTCTTTTATTTTAGATAATAAAACGCATACTGTATATCAAATAATTGTTTACTAAATAAGTTTACTAAATAATTTTAACTATTTATAATTTTAAATAATTTTAAAGTAAGTATTCATGAAAGCATGAAAGTATGATTACAACATTTATTTAAATAATTTGTAAGCTATGGTATGCTTTATGTTTAATCTAAGTAATGAAAGCATCATATATTGAATGGCAGCTTAACTGAATATTTTTATCATCAAAACTAAATAATAACCACACTTAACCATTAGATATGCCACATCTTTATTGCCATTTAATCCGATTATTATTTACGTAACTATTCTCCAGAGCAATAGTGTATTGTGAATAAAGAAGAAATAGAGAAATACAGACAATTCACAATTACCAGTTATTAATTAAATGCAATGCGTTATAAATAAAATGATCAAAACGAATAAAACGTAACAAAAAATAATTATAATAAATTCTATATTGCGATATCTCACTCAATCATATTTAATCAAATTTAAAATAACAAATGGTTTCCTATTTTTTCTTAGTTAGGTTTGAATGTAATTTAGGCAAACCAAGCAAAACAAAAGGTCATTGAGTATTAAATCAATATTTAATTATATCTGTTTGATCGCTAGTATGAAACTTTGTTCGAGCATTCACATTATTAGCAGATATTGTCTTAACATTGTTATATCTATGTTATATATCTATGATATATATCTATATATATCTGTTAGAGTTATTAATTTCTTCTTATTTGTTAAGAAATATGATATAATGAAATGATAAAAAATCAATATTTCGTTAACAAAAGAAAACACAAAAGCATGTAAAACTTCTCACAATAAAACGCGTTTTTCAAACTCTTTGATTTTCCATTGAACTCTATACGACATTTTTTAAAAGTGCAAAATTAGTACCGTATTTACAATGTATTTTTAAAATATGTGTGCAAATATTATGATTATTATTGGCTTACGAGTTAACAATGCTAACATATAATATAATAGTCAGTGCAAAAAAAAACAGAAAATCATAAAAAATTTTATATTAATTTAACCCTTTTATATTAATTTTTAAATATTTTTAGTTTAACTGAGACGTAACTTTAAAAAAAACAATTTAAATCATACAATACTTTGAATTATTTAACAGAAATTATTAAAATACAATATATCCCTAATTTTTTTACGCTTTATACAGTATAGATAAGTTTATATTCCTTACAGGTGTAGAAATAATAAAGAATGATTAGATAAGTATTTAAGTAGAATCAAATAAATAAATAAATAAATGCTATTCTTTAAAGTTGAAATAATTAATAAATAGTTAATTTTTGTTATCGAAATTCTAAAATTCTTGAAATCAAGTTAATTAAAACTTTTTGTCTTAATAAATAATAAATTCGCATTAAAGGATAGTTATGTTTAATTCCCACTATAAAAGGATTGTAAAAAACAAAATATTTTTAACACCAATTACAATAAACATGTTAATTTCAATTAATTAAGTTTATTTTTTCCGACCGAACAACGGAATTACTCCACCAATTGGTCCGAAACCGCTAGTTTTCACTCCTCCAGGGCCAAAGCTAATGCTACGGCCAACAGCAAAACCGCCTGCAAGGCCACCGCTTTTACCATCGAGACCGAGACCAAGTCCACCGTCAAAACCTTCTAAACCAAGGCCACCAAAAAGTGGATCAGCCATGGAGTACGCAATTAATACAGATATTAAGCACAACTAAAGGATGTTAAAATTATACTAGTTTTAACAATTTAAACAGATTAATGCGTAATCTTACAAATGTATATAGAAATTTTAAAATTGTGAAGAAAACAAAATTTTATTTGTAAAGATCAATAAACAAATGTAATTTAATGTAAGTTTATTAAAAATTTCACTTTATTTTTGTTATTTAAAAAATATTTATTATAATAAAACTTAAAAGATTTAACTTAAATATTTTATATTATCATAATTAAAAAATTTAAACAACCATTGTATAGGATACTAACTTTTGTAATTCTAATACTTTTCAGACAAAATTAAAATTTTAAATTATATTGTACTGGATAGTAAAATGAAGAAAAATAGCAATTTAATAAGGAATCATCATTTATAAAATATAACTTATAAAAATTAAACAAAAAATAAAAATGATAAAATTGCATTTCTAAGTTACATTCGCAATAATTTCAATATAAATCCATACAAACTACGATAATATAATCACTTTAATATTATTAAATTTTCTAATTATCAAAAAGTATGGTTAACTAATAAAATTATTTTAGGTAAGTCTATAATAACTAAATCTATTAAAAGATTCTATAATTAATAAATATCTTAAATTTAAAACAACCTTAGATTAAATTTTCGCTTATTATCAAAGATAAATAAATATCAATACTTTATATAGAATTAGTCTTTTAAGTTATGCTTACCGTTATTTTTATCATGATATTTGTATACTTTATTTTGTTAATATTAGAATTCACATAAACTATTAAACAACATTTACAAAAAATGTATTTAACTATTGTGGACAAAATTATTATTTATATATATAACTTTCAAAAATCATGTGACATTGACTTTTTCGCATAAACAGCATTGAAAAGCGACGGATATTCGCTTACCGAATGAGTTAATTTTTTAAGGAAACTTGTTTAACTTTCCTAAACAACAATTTAAATATAAGATATTATTGAAAAACAAATAATATTTTCAACAATTAAAAAATAAATTAAAATATATGTTAATAGTTTTTTGTTTATAATGTTTAATTTAGTCACTTAATATAGGATAATAAAAGCTATAAGACATTAAAACATAAAAGTAGTTTTTTAGTTATTAGTTCGATACTGGACTATTAGCTTTTTGCGTATTTATGGGATAAAGTGAATTTTAAAAAAAATTAAATATTTTAGACTACTCCAAAAATTTTGATACTATGTGTTAAAGAGTATTATGTAAAAATATGAAGATTAACACAAAGATAGCTAATGATTAATTGTTTATATAACATTATCAAAAATATATCAAACATATTTATTCAATTTTTCTAATGGCTCGTGAAAGATGAAATGTTAGTAACATGCAAATCATTTAAACTCCGTCATTATGAATATTATGAATACACTGAAACTTAAAATTTTCAACTTTCAGGACAATTTTTTTTATAAAACTTCTTAGGGTTAATAAATTATATATCGGCTACAAACCGACAAAACAAATAATAAATTTATATTTTTAGATGTTAAAACCGAAACCGTTATATCATATTACTTAATCGGTATTCTTTTAGTATATTTAATTTATTTTAATACCCAATTTTATAATATAAATATAATTTATATGTAATTTCAAATTCGATGTATTTGTTACTTTACAGAGTTATACAATTTAATAAATATAATGCTTTTTAATCTTTTAAACAAAAATGGGTCATTTTATTAAAATTTAAAACTTATAAAAATTAATTTGCTTTTTTAACGACAGGTTTAAAAGTAAGAAAAAATTTATACAACCAAAAACAGCTAAAACACTTTAAAAACGATCCGAAACCGAAAGGCCAAAAAAGCTGGGATTTAATTTTTGAATACAATAAATTTGAACAGTACAGTACAATATAGAGTAGAGTATATTTAACTTTACGCGTTAATATGTTGATCACATAAACTTCGACCTATTATTTGTTGAGTTCAATAAGTAATTCATTAAAAAAAATGATTAGTAAGTTTGATTGAAAAAACCAGTTAAACAGAAATAATATCTCATAGATAGTGTAATCTAAATAAACCGAAAGCACTAATTAAAGTTTTAATTACGAAACGAGAAAATTTTGATCAATTCTCGAAAAATGGTAAGTATTTTTAAAGTTAGCAATAAATATGACAAATAATTCCAATTGAATAATAACAGGCAAACAATGATTTAAACAATTGTAATCAATTCGGAAATTATCTATTAAACGATAAGATGAGTGACGTGACTCTAGTTGTCGATAGCCATCACTTTCCAGCTCATCGATTCATTTTAGGCTCAAACAGCGAAGTGTTTCAATTAATGCTTTATGGAGACATGAAAGAGAGTCATCAGAAGCAAGTGGTAATCAAAGGCGTATCCGCCGATACTTTCTCTATGTTTCTCCAATACATATATTCGGCTAATACTTGCGTACTGAAAGACGCAGAGCAAGCGATGGATGTGTTTCGTTTGGCACATCAGTACCAAATCAATTCGATAATTAAGAACATCGAGAAAGCGTTACCCAATTTAATATTATTTTGCAATCTTTGCTCGATTTACAGTTTTGCAATATTTTACGAATCGGTTCCGTTAATCGAAAGTTGTGCCAAATATACCAATGAAAACATTTATGAATTACTAAATGAGCGAACATTTTTGAAATCACCGATTAAAGAGCTTAAACAACTGTTATCTCTCGTAAGATTTCCAATTTACTGCAAACCATTGATTATTGAATCGTTTAACGCCATTCGTCACGAAAATCCAAACGAAGATTTAGAGTGCATTATTAATTTAGTTCCATTAGAACAATATTCGATCGAAGAATTAATAGATGATATTCGACCTCTTAATGTATTAAATAACGATTATCTTTTTAAAATCATAAAAGAACAAACTAAAAGACTTAACGATAATATGAAGAAACTAAATGAGGAATTAATGAAACACGACGTTAAGAATATAAATTTGAGTGAAGACAACAAGCATTTGAAAGAAGAACTGAAAGCACTAAAAACTAGTTATGATAAATTGAATTCAAAATTTGCAAAATATAGAGATAAACATCCGCCGAAACTTCGGTCAAACACAATAAGCTTTCGGTGATGTTTTGATCAAAATTACTATATTATAATTTCAATTGATATTCCGTTAATTTTTATTAGGTTTCATCTATTTTTTATATTTTATTATAATTCCGATTAATTGATTTTAAAGCATAAATAATGTTATAATTAATTTGATTTTAAAATAATATTTCTTAGATTATCCGCAATAATAAATTATTATAATCAAAATATGTGATCTAATATACTAATCTCTGTTTTAATCTATTGAATAATTTTTTATAAACCTTTTCACTTTATTTATAGTTAACCTGTTTATAGTTATATGTGGTAAATATATTTTTAAAACGTGTAAAAAATTATAAAATATAAATTATGAAATAAAAATCTTATATGGATTTTTCTAAAAATGTTAGGCTTAGCAGATGATATGAATAACAAAGTACGGTAATTATATAAATTTAATGCATTAAGTTTATAAAACTCGAGAATTTCCAAAAAATGGTTTGTTTTAGTTATTTCACTTTATATTTGATAAAAGTTCGATTTTAAAATACATCGTTTTTAATATTTGTAAACCACAACATTTAACTTATTTGAATTGATTCTTTAATTTTATATGTTAAACTTACAGTTTAAAATTTACATCTTATTTCTTATAAAAATTCATTAAAACAAATTAATTTAAAGATTTTAGCATAATATACCGGTAAATAAATATGAGATTCTGATGATATACGGTAATTACAATTACGAAATAGATTAAAGGAGTAAAAACTTTTTAATTCTACAATATTGAAAAAAGTTGATCCGAATATTTGACGTTTATTTCAAAATTATTATCTTATAATTTCTGATACTGTTTTAATTCTCATTTGCCTAAAAAATGTTAATCATTTTAATGTTAATAAATTTTATATTAAAGGATATGCATTAACACGTAGTTATTGTTTTTCTGGAAAATGTTTAGCGATTTTGGAATAACTTTACAAATAAATATCAATATAACAAATATAGTTAAAGAATCATCACTTAAAACGATAACCTCGTTTGACTTGACTTTTGACTAATTTATTAACGTATATTAGAATGAAAGCAAGAAATAGTCGTTAAAACATTTACGGTACAAATGTTTGCATTAAAATTATTCAAATATTCATCAAACAAATTCTAAACATTAGAGTTACAAAATATTATGATAAGATAATAATAGATTTATACCTTATATTCATCATAAGATTATAAATTATTTAATACCAAAAATTATCATTTATTACTAAAATCTTAAACCAAAATTAGGTGATAGGAAAGGTAAGTGCGATGGTATACGCGAAGATCGCGAGCGAATATTGGGAAACGCGTTTCGCACCTCTTCTGGTATTAAATCTCGAAAATACGAATGAGGCGGCGGTAACATTGGTAGAAAAGGAGGTCCAATAATTGGCAGAACAGGTGGTGATGAGGGCAGCGCTGGAAATATGGCCGATGATGGCAATCCTCGATTAGCCCACGATCTGCGACGTTCGGCCAGTTTGCAACTACGATACGCTTCTTTGTATATCAATTTCCACGACTTGTCTGCGTTATCAAAATTTATGTTAATTTTTAAAACAATTAAATAACAAAACATAAAATTAATTTAAGTTACGAGCGCTCAAAAAGCGTATGATTATGTTTAATTAACAATAAACAAACCAATTTCTCGTGATTTATACAGATATGGAAAATGTTTTTTCACTAAAACTCTCCACAAATCTTCGTCAACAGATATATCCCGCCATAACGTGGACACCAAACACATATTAAGTATCGCTTCGATCGGCAATAACGACATTATATGCAACTTTAATTCGTGTGGCAAATCATTGATCGAAATCGACAAAATTTCAATTAATTTTCGAACAAATTCTCTATCAATTGTTTGTCGAATCGCAACAATCGTGTCATTCATTCGTAATTTAAGTTTAATTTCGTCGCGAGTATTATCACAAACGATAGCGTTTACAACCAAAAGCATTGAACCCATTGGTATACCGATTACATCGATATTGACCGCCACTTCGCGCTCGTTTGGGTGTAATTTGCGTCGCGATTCAAATTTAGAGATAAATCGTGATTCAGTGACACTGTTATTGTTTGCATTGTCATTGTTGTCATTGTTGTGGTTATTAGTTAACAATGCAAAACCTTTTTCGGTCATTAACGGCAATAAAACATTATTGTAAACATCAATTGGTTTGTGTCGCGATGTCGTATTCATTTTTAAATTGATTATTTAATTAATCGTGTATTCAATGATCGCAATTATCTTAAAATAAATAAAACATAATTTCAGTGAAATTGTGACGCAATATGTTTTGTTTACTAATATTTGTGTTACGCGTTCTATGACGACATACGATATCGTACAACACGTATTCGTAACGTAAGCATTACACTATTAGACTGGCATACAGTACTCGACATTAGCCATAACTTTGCATTGAATCTAACAGATTATAGCTCAAAGTTTTTGCAGTGCTCTCGAGATATAGCTATAAAATTCGAGATTATTCTGGATTATTATAGTTTCTGTTTTGAAAGATATCTATAAAACTTTAATTATCATAATGCGGTCAACGATTTGTTTATTTGAATACACTAAACAAATAATTGAGAATTTGAATGAAATTATTATTTTAGGAAATGAAATGTATTTTCTGATATGAAGAACGAAAACCTTGAAAAAGTTTTATTGTTTAATACTGTGCTGAGCGTTCAAATATGACGAACTTTTAATTTTTTAAACTTTTAACAAGAAATCATTTAAAATCGAATTCTTAAGTGAACCTAAAAAACGCTTAACATTTTAATTAAACTGGATTTGCGCTATCGTTTAAAAACATGAAAAAATGCATTTCAATAATTATCTTTGATTGAGAACATATATGTCAATTTAAATAACCTTAGACTTTGCTATGTATTATTTTAGCAAATATGTCACAGTTAATGTTACTGTAAGTCAAACAGTTTCGTATCAGTCAACACATGTTTTACCTTAAACGTGCAAACTTAGTATCGTTTGTGAATTAAACACTATTAAAATTATTAAACTATTAAAGGCACACTTATTAAATTTATTCGAACTTCTGTTATCTAATAATAAAGAATTAGATAATGTGCCAAAAAGAGTAAAGAAATATGTTGGGAATTCTTATGAATTATGTTGAGTCAAAGATTATTATTCGGACTAACATTTTCGAGTTAAAAATATGTAAAATCATATAAATTAATAATTTTTAACATTAATGATCTTTATTCCAACTTATTAATAGATATAATAATTTTTTCCCATAAAATTTTTGTTCCCAATTCCAATGATATCATTTTATGTATCATTACTCAGGATTTGAAAATCTCTAACTAACGATTTAGTTTTTCAATAGAATTACCAATTAAGTAGTAAATTGTATGATATCTGTGATTCCAATTAAATGTTTAGTTATGAAACATAATAAATTATAACACTTTCTAAGATGACATGCAATACAATGCATTCAAACGCGAAATATATTTCATTTTACACTTTACTTCGTTATCCATTAGATTAAGCCTTATTATTTGATGACAAAATGTAACACTGGTTGATTTAGTTCGGGTTTTAAATCATTTTCTGCGATTGTTTGTGGAAAATGCAAGTTTGATAAACTTAGGCCTTTTTGAGTGTAATATTTCTTCGCTAATAAAGGGATAAATATGATCGTAAAAAGTATTTTCTATTTTTAAATAGTTGTTTACATTAGTGACACATTGTTTTGAATGAGAAACTGTAAACAAATACTTGTGAATCGCGACAATCTCTATATTTTCGGTTAAATTGGTTTTATTTATCGGATAAAAAAGTAACATATTTAGTCAAACTTAATGCCATAAATGAAAAAAATGAAATCAAATAATTATTAAAATGAAAACATTAATCGCTATATTATTATTAACGATACCAATAATATCGAGTGAATTGTTCACAGCTTTAGTACATTTAGAGAAGTTATTAAACACAGAGAAGCATATCGTGGGATCATTACAGCAATATTTGGCGTACGAAGAGAAACGATTGTCGCAATTGAGACACTTATCGCTAAAGTATGGTCAACTCAATTCAATAGCGGCTAATGATGTGGAGTCTTATCTGTCGAATCCGATCAATGCTTACCTTTTAGTTAAACGTTTAACCACTGATTGGAAACTTGTTGAGTATTTAATATATAACGACAAGAGAGATATAATTGACATCATTCAGAAAAATGAAACGTTTCCATCCGCTGAAGATTTAACTGGTAATTAGTTTCCCATATTTTTAATATAATTTTTTAATAGTTTACAATAAATACTATGACAGGCGCTGCAGAAGCGTTGCTTCGTCTTCAGGACACGTATAAGTTAGACACAACTTCTTTGGCTGATGGTGTGATACCAATTCGAGATAAGAGGGATGAGCTGTCAGGCACTCTAAGACCACCGGAAATACGTATTCCTTTGTCGGCCAATGATTGCTTTGAACTCGGAAAGCAAGCGTACACTAACAATGATTATTACCACACAATACTGTGGATGCAGGAAGCTTTGGACAGATTTGATAAAGAAGACAGTATCACAATGTTAGATAAAGAGACGATTTTGGAATATCTGGCATTTTCCACGTATAAAAGAGGTAATGTTAGACACGCGATATCATTAACTCATCAGTTGCTTAAGTTGTCGCCTAATCATCCGCGAGCTAAAGGCAATATTGAGTACTATGAACGCGAGATTCAGGAATCAAGTTTGAAAAAGAAGAGAGGAGATGATGGAGACGTTCCTTTCGATAATTCTATAGCAGAATCAGAAAAGATATGGAGTTTGGAAGAAAGCGAACGTGAATCGTACGAAGCATTGTGTCGCGGAGAGGATAGACTCAGCGACAGACTCAGCTCCCAATTAACGTGTTTTTATCTCAACACCACATTAATTCCGTTTCTAAGGATGTCTCGAATTAAAGTGGAAGAAGCGTATAAAAAGCCTCAAATTGTTTTGTTTTACGACATTATGTCTGATTCAGAGATCGAAGTTGTGAAGACATTAGCGCAACCTTTGCTTAAAAGAGCTACAGTGCAAAATTCAGTAACCGGTGATTTAGAAACTGCCAAATATCGCATATCAAAGAGTGCGTGGCTCACTAATAGAGCGCATCCCGTGGTCCAAAGAATTTCACAAAGAATCAGCGCAATAACAGGCTTAGATCTTTCCACTGCAGAGGAGCTTCAAGTTGTAAACTATGGTATTGGAGGTCATTATGAACCGCACTATGATTTTGCCAGACGTGAGGAAAAAGAAGCGTTTAAATCTTTAGGTAAATCGTAGCAAATATAAATATTTTGATTGTTTCCATTTGTTTTCTCTATTATCTAACTTTTATTTTGTTGAACTTTGTTTTGTTTGATTTTGCCAAAAATAATACTTAGTGATCAAATAATGTAAAGTAATTTAACTAAATGTAAATAACGAACAATCGTAAGCTTTGCTTGGTTTCACTATTACAGTAATCTATTATGATATTAAGTTTATCATAGTTTATATTTACTGGAGTTTTAAGCTATAGAGACTTATTTTAAACTTGCTTTCGAAAACCATAGAATCTATGCTTTTGATGTATTTTTTCTCAATTTTTATCCGATAAGATAAGCTATATTTTGTTTATTTTATTTGAAAATCAACTCTATATCCACGTTAATCGTTATATGTTTTTTTAATTGATTAAAGATTATAACTTATACTTATAATCAGTGACTAATCAAATATTTTTTTGCATAATTCCAATAAATTTTTTAACTGCTAACGGAAGTGAGGCGACATTAATGCGGACATTTATAAATTAAAAAATTAAACTTTCTTCCATTTACGGTACATTTTAGATTGACTGCTGCACTAATCAGTAAACTTACTCTCTTTGGCAAATAATTATATGACCATTATTTAATAAATAAACTATTCTCGAGTACAAAACAACGCATTTTACAGTGAAAAGTGCATTACAAAACATTTTAATTTATTTAATTCACTTTATGAATTCAAATAAGATTTCTTTGTTGATTTATAATTGTTTTTAAAAATTTTCAACGCTTGATGAATATTTAGATATTGATTTTTTGGCTTATTTTAGGAAAACTGCGGTTAATAACTAGGAAATAATAGAAAAAATCAATTTTATATTTTATACTTTTTATGTTTATTGTCTACAGCATACAGTATGGAATATATGCCTATATTAGCAAATCTTTCCATATTAGAATTTTAGCTCTCTTTAAACTATTGTCTGTTGGAAATAATGTATTCAACAAATTTAATAAATATTTAAAAAGCTGATATAAATTATACGGAATTATTAAAAAACATTATTTTATGAATAAAGGGAGTAAGCGATCGCAAAATTCGATTTAAATAGTAATTACAATATAATTTTATAATAGTTTGTTTAAAATAATTGAATTTAATTAATAAACTTAGATAACAGTATTTTGCGAAATTTGTTTGAAAAAATATTATTCTTTAGATTTATTGCTGCCTTATTTGTGAAATTTGTCTGAAAATATTATTTATTTATTAGTAAAATTATTTTTTATAAGTATTTCACTTAAGTTGTGTTAAAGTAGATAAAAAACAAGGTCTTTATACCGTTGAAGCGTTAAGCCGACAACTTTTGCCGCATAGTAATCAATATTTGCTATCACTTATTAGATTACTAACAAAAGCATTGCACACATACAGCTAACTTAAATTAACTTTATTTTTAACTAAATTAATATTAATTTCTATATCATATGGCATATTATTTTGATATTATTAAAAGGAACAGGCAATAGGATTGCAACATGGCTTAACTATATGAGTGATGTTGAAGCTGGTGGTGCGACTGTTTTCCCTTTACTGGGTATCACTATTTGGCCAAAGAAATCTTCTGCCGCTTTTTGGTACAATTTGCACAAATCAGGTGATGGCGATTTGCTGACACGACACGCAGCGTGTCCTGTATTGGTTGGATCCAAATGGGTTTCAAACAAATGGATTCACGAACGCGGACAGGAGTGGAGAAGACCGTGTGGTTTGAAGATTAATGAATACAATTTAATACAATAAGTGATTCCACAAAACCACTCGAAATTAACGGAAAAATCAATTTTTTATACGAGCAGAATATAATTTTTTATATCTAATTGCTATTTTAAAAATCGAATTTTAGCAAAATCTTATATATACAGATAATTTCTTTTAAAAGCGGACGATACGTCACAAACGATACACTATTTTATGCTAAATTTTGTGACGTATCGTCCGCTTTTAAAAGAAATTATCTGTACTCAAATTGCTAAGTTCGCAGTTTGCAGCTAATTTTTAAATAGATGTTTTCCAACATATATACTCAGCTCATGACATAATGCAATAATGTTGTTCATTTTTATGCTAAATTTGCCAAATTTTAAGCCAAAATGTAATCATATTCTATATTATGAATACTATATTAATTTATATGAAAGTTCCTTTTACAGCATTAACTCGTTTTTAAAACTCTAGTGAATATTTATTTTCAAACTTAATTTATTTTAACAAAAATGATCAAATATATATTTGGTGATCTCTCTCATAAACCATATCTGGTTTAATGATTTATTCATTGAAAGGAAGCTAATTTGAAATTGCGAGCGTATATTTCGAGATATGTTTTAGTTGAACGGCGCCTGAAATTTTGCCGCATATAAGCAAAATAGTAAACCAATACTAAGAAAAATGTGTGTGATATGTGCTGCGTATATATCAACATTTGGACTTTGATATATTCGAGTAAACACGTCAATATTTTCTTATTCAAAACGAGTTAATGCCGTAACTTTTGTTTTTATGTTATTTTTTGTGCCACAATGTTTTTATGCTTAGTTTATAGTTAAATAAATAGTTAAATAAACTATATTTAGAATTAATTTTCGTTAATTAGTTTAATTTTTTATGATTTTAAAATTAAATGTTTATTCATAATATATTCGCGTATATAGTATTTATTTATGCTCTAAAAAGATGAAAAAAGCAGCTATAACTGACAAAAAATCATGTGCTTTTGCTGCCTTCACAAGAATCCTAAGATAGCAACAGATCCCACTAATAAATAAATTATTTAAGAAAAGCATAACGCAATCAAAAAATGATTAATAATTTTTCTCTCGTTTATGAGAATTTTTAATTTAGGATTTATTGATAAATAAATTTATATTAAGCGGTCGATCACTCTTCTTCATTAAACTGTGACTTTTTTACAGCCTATTTATAATATTTAAATTTAATAAATTTTGCATTAAATTAACTTAAATTAAACACGAAAATTCTTATTTCCTTTTGATTGAATCTATAATAGAATAACTTTTAATACATTATAGTTATATTTACTTATACTGTAACTTCTATTAATTGAATCGTGGATCCACTAAATGCTAAATGAAAAAAATCTAAGTTATACTGCAAAATATTAGAATTTTTGTTTTCACATCTGTTTCTTATTTCGTGTAAAATCTTATTTACAGGATTAGAATTGACATAATATTTGAAAATTTATCAAAAAACCCATAAAAATAGCTTTTTATTCTTTTTATCAAACTCGTGCAAAACTCTTAAAAAAGTTTCCAAAATAGCTATTGACCTGAAAATCAGAGTTAACTTTAAAATAAAACAAAACATATATAATATGCTCGAAAGATATTGAACTTGTAAATGAAGTTCTTTGGGTTATTTCCATTTGTATACGATAACCATTCTATGTTAACGTCGGGTAAAAAAAATAAGCACAAATACTATCAGTTTTGGTGTCATTGGCATCACATAGGTATCAATTGTTAACTTACTACTGATTTTGACAATTGGTATCCATTGTTTCACAATAACTTTCACACAACAGATAAGTTTCGATAAAGCATTCTATTCTTAACTTTGCTCTAATTTCAACAAAAATCAAATATTTTTCACGTTTTTTTAAAATTAAAATTCCCTGGAATATACTCAAAGAAGTGCTTTAATTATAAAATATTAAAAATACTTACCAAAAAATTATGCGATAAATGTTGATTAATAACACGTTCATAATATATAAATAGCAAAAATACTATAGAGTAGACTGTAATAATAATATTTGCATTTCATATCACAAAAAAGTATTATGTCGTCTCTATTAGATAATTTTTTTGTATGTAATACAAATAAAAAAACTGACAAACTTTAGTATCGTACGTAAAAACCTGATGCAAGATAAATGTATTTTTTTCTTATATATTAATATTAAATACTCTGTTATCAATAATTTTTTAGAGACGCGTAAAACGCATATACGGATTGCAATAAACGAGAAAAGAGTTCCTCAAATTTAAGCCAAGAAAAGTTTGTACCGTATGTACGTGTGCTTACATGTGTCGAAATTGAAGCATACATAGGGCTTGATTTTTCTAACACAGTATCTCATTTTTGGCATTGACATTCATATTACTTGCGATCCGGTTTAAAGCGACGCATAAGTTTGGAAATTAAATCAGTCCATATCAATGATAATCCAAACCAGATCTAACAAGAATGACAGTTACCGTAAGAGGCGCTAATGTCTGTTTTATGCCAGAGTCTAGATATTCTTAATGTGTAAACTTTATAAAACCACTGTTATATATACAGCATAATGTTTATTAAAGTTCTGAAACTTGACTAAAGCTAAATTTTTCTCGATTTACTTCTTTTTAAAAGTGCTTTCGAGAAAATTGATGAACTTTTAACATTCATAGCGACTATAAATATCAGTTCCAGTCTAAGAAAGTTTTATTTATAAAGTTTTTATTCTCGAGTATAAGTTATTAGTAGTAACTTTTAACTTTACTATAAGTTATTAATTAATCAATTAAAAATGGGTTACGACGTCAAAAGTTTTGCTGAAAAAGTCCACGAAGACATCATTTGTCCGATTTGTTTGGGTGTATTAGAAAATCCATTCGAGTTGTCAATATGTGGGCACATATTCTGCGAGAAATGTATTCGTCGATGGGTTGAAACGCCAATATTTGGTCCATCGACGTGTCCATTAGACCGATACGAAGTATCGCAATCGAGGCTAAAGCAGGCGCCAAAATATTTGTACGATTATCTCGACAATCTTCCAATGAAATGCGAATATGCTAATGAGGGCTGCGCTATCACTGTTAAACTAAAAGATCGCGCTAAACATCGCGCCAAATGCCCGCTTAACCCAATGAATCCAGTGGAGTGTCATCGCGGCTGTGGAACAAAATTACCACCAAAATTACTCGTTCATCATCATTGCACAGTTGATCCGTGTCAGGACGCTATCATATGGAGTGATATATTAGAAGACGCAAAAGTACAAGTAAGACGAAGAAGTTTTGAGAGGCATCAGCAGAAAAGTGCTGTTAGCGATGCGATCAAAAGTTTTTGGTTTGTCGCCAGCAAATGGTTGGCCGATCCGAGAATTTCACAGAGGCTGACAAAAGCTGATTTTAATTAATTCATTGATTTTCTAATTAAAAATTAGAATCTTGTTATTACAGTATACTGAAGTATACTTGTTTTTTATAATAATATTTGTCTAACATTTAAACATTTGTTATTCATTTAACATAATAATATGCATTTATTTAAAAAGCATAAATTTAGACAATTAAGCAATAATATGAAATGAAAATTGTATTTATCATTTTATAGGCATAATTCTCATATAATGAGACTTTCATGAATCCATTTATCATTCATTTCATAGCATTTTTGTAATCATTTTATACATTATTATTATACAACAAATTTACAGATATATACAGTAATATATATATTTAATAAAACTTTAAAACTTTTTATATGATTTTTCATTTTCGCATAAATACCACAAAAGCATTTCGAACAAACTTTTTTCTTATACGGAATTGTGGGTGTTTTGGGTTTAAATTTTTATATTTTGTATTAAGTTATTTTAATTTAAACAAATAAATAAATTATAAATTATTTATGCTTTCAAACTGATTCTTATATTAAAACCATAAATGAATGCCATTCAATAGAAAAAATTGCGAAAAACTCGTGCTCTATTTTACAGAGTAATGTAAGCCTATTTGAATTGATAAAAGCATAAATGTTAGGCATTTATCAAAAAACGAAATTTTATCGATTAATTTGTTGGAACGTGCTATCGTCACATATGTCTGTTCAAACGTCCCAATAAATAACACTTAAATCGTTGTTCAAAAGTGAATAAGTGAAAGGTTAGTTCATTTCAAACTCAATTTTTTAATAAACTTGTTTTTAATTATTTTAAGCTATTATTTTAATAAATATAACTAATAAGATCATAAATTATGATTTGAAACTAGTTTTTCGTTATGTTTATATTAAAATCTTGTGGACATAATCAAACTGATTGATTATAAGTACACAAACTTTGGGATCTAAGCTAAAGTTACTATAATATACTGTACATTAATATCTTCTGTTACTAACGTTTAAATTTATTATTTATGCAATATTTAAAGTTCTGATTTTAAACTCTGATAAATTTATAACGAATTAGCACTGTATTAGTGCATTGAAAATCCTGTATGAACCACATCGTGTTGGAAATATCCGTTACGGTTTTAGCATTTTAAACCAATTAAAATTAGAAATTGGTATTAGAGTGAGCAAAACGAGCTCATAATCAATAACCTTACGAGTTAATACAGTTGATTATCAGTTTGATAAGTTTACAATACATTGTATTGTTTACACTATACTGTATCGCGTCTCTTATCGTTTTTAATATTAAATATACTTTTGATTATATTTTATAAAATTATTTAATTTGTAACTTTATTAGCTTTGATCATATAAAGTTGTTTTAAAAGGATTAGAAAATATGAATTATCTATATATGGGATGAATTCTAAATTACGTTATAAAGACTTCTGTGTTTCTTTAGGCGACAATTATATAATATTTTCACTTATAGTATATATCATATATACTATATATGCATGAAATGGTGATTCAAACATTTTTGATTCCAATTTGAATTTTGCCGAAAAACTTGTTTGTCAAATTAAATCGCTAAATGAGATAACAATATTAAAATTTTATTTTATTTTATTTATAGCTCGTTTTTTTTATCTTTTTAAATTTTTTATTTCCTTTATTTATTTTTAATGATTTAAGAATTTATAAATGCAATATTTAAACGTAAATCGTATTTTTTTCTTATTCTTACTTTTATTCCAATAGTTTAAAATAAATTATATCTAATTATTTTTAAATAAAACAAGCAGATGTATATATTGTGCTATATTTAATTAATTAATTCTTTTTAAATTGTAAATTTTGAATTTTTTAACCTTTTATTTCCTTCTAATTGCAGTAATTTTGATTATTTTGCAAATGGGTTAAGTAACGTGTTTAGTAGAGTTAGGATACAAATGTGCAAATTTATCATTAATGTATGTATAAAGTTCAACCAAAGCAAATGACATGCGGGTAATACACAAACTATTTTGTATAAATAAGTTGTGTTAAATAAATTAATAATAAACTATTTCTACAGATTATAATCTCTTGTAGTTTAATTTATAGAGAAGAAAAGTTACTGTGTTTATAGTAAAGGAACATTAGGTTTGACTTTATTCGAATCAATCCGCTAACTATACATTTTAAAAGCTATTTCAAACCAATCTATTAACCATTTAGTAAACTATTTATTTTAAATTTTATATTAATATGACAATATTTTTAAATGTAAATTATTTTGTAAAATAGAACTTACCAAACTAATCAAATTTTTTTGAAATGACTTTAATTAGAATTCAATGATGCTTGCAATATTTTAAATAAGACTTTAAATGAATAAAAGTAATTAATTTTTCCGGGGAAATATAAAATTTTTGCTTATGTAAAAATAGATTAATTATTTAAAATGTTTAAAAATATTTTTTTAAGATGACCAAAAGTCCCGAGTACTGGTCTGGGTCCCTAATTTAAAGACTCGGACCCGATCCGAGTTCTTGATAAAAACTTTATGTACGGGTCCCAAAATGCTTTCTAAGTCCCAAGTTCAGGTCCGGGTTCCAGGGACTCGTTAGGACCTGCTCATCTATAGTATTTCTCCATTATAATTAAATCAAACATATGAGTTAATGGTTAACCAATATAAATCAAATTTATAGCAGGATTACTTCGGATAAACCAAAGATTACCATATGATTAAATCCAAACCTCAATTCTTATTTCAACACATTTAAATATTTGTAAATTGACGAAGCAGTCAGTTAATTATTCAAACCAATCGTACTTATTTTTGAGTTTATTTTCTGATATTAAAAAATATCGATGATAATCACAACTATCACGATTGATATACAATTTAAAAGATAAGTTTGGACGTGAAAATAGTTCGCTCGCATTTTAAATGCATGATTTTACAAATCTATCTCTTAATTATAATCTAGTCATAAAGAATTTAATTTATAATTATAAGTATATTTTGATCTGCATTTGGGGCTAATAAATGATAAAAAAACTTGGCGTTAAAACACTAATTCAGATTACTTTGAGAGTTTCCTGTTATCTTTTAAAACACGTGTGGATACAAAATAAGTTTATCAGAAAAGCCAAATTAAAAAGGAAAGGTCATATGATCCGTTAAAAATTGATTTTGATGACGTATTTGTAAAAAATTGTAGTTTAATTGATGTTTTCGCGTTTCTATGTATGAATTCCATTGTTAACATTGACAATCACTATGTTTTACTAGGTTTATGAATCAATAGATTAGTTTAATAATATAAATTATATTAACTTTCAGAATAAATTCTATATTCTTAATTACAAAAACTTCCAAGTCTACGTAAAGTATTAAATTTATTAAAATATTATAAATAATGAACTGTAAATACAATGAACTATAAGGCCACAGACAACTTTGTGAGAAAAAGAGTTGGAACCTTATCGAAAAAAATTCAGTATATTCACTAATACAGTATAAGTTTAGCGTAATGTGTGGTGAGTGCAGAGCGTAATGTTAAATGTAACACATTGCGCGTCTCATCTTCTTTTTTATAAGTTTGATAAAAAAATTCAACTGAAATTGAAAAGAAAGCATTCAAAATATTATTTTCAAGTGCTAGAGACGGCTATTTGGTAAACAATTTATTTTAAATGCACTCAAAGCTTGCATTAATTAAGAAAAACATTTTTAATTACAAACCAATAGTTTTGCATATGATATGTTAGAAAAACTTGATTTGATTGAATGCAAAGTGCATGCTCAGCATTAACTGTTTGGCAATGTTTGCTAATGTGAATGAGAGATATTTTCTGATAGCATAGAAAATTCATTGAAAAAAAGGTTATCGAGTACTACTGTTAGACAATTGAGTCGCCAGCAAAACGAGACGAAAGGGTGATCTTGAATTGGCGGCGTAAACACGAACAATATATGCTTTTGTCGCAACAAACATATCGATTATTTTGTTTACTTTCTGTTATTCTTGCAAATAATGTTATTCTAGTTTTAACTGATCGTTAAAGTTTTTTACCACCAGTTCTTTTAAAGCTATACTTCATTATGAATGTTTTGGTATTTTTTAAAAATAATAAATCCAAATTTAGCATCATTTCATATCAAATAAAATAAATCCTTTTATTTTATAATATGCACTCAAACGATTTATTTTATTTTATATAATATTCCCAATAATTATTGTTTAGTGATATATTGAAGATTTAAACAATTTAATAAAATTGTATACATTTTATACGATATGTTACTAATCGTCTATTCGTCATGATTTGTTTTATATCTTAATAAATGTTACATCACTTAATTAACACATTTGATGATAAGAGCTTTACATTACTTCCTAATTTAACAATCAACGAAAAAGAGTTAATGAATTAAATAATGATTAAAAAAATCATTTACGATGTGTTACGCATATTTGATATACGCTTACATTTAGCATTTGTAGATGTAATTTACTATACGTCATTGTACATAACTTAAATTAGTACTAACAGTAGTACGTAATGTACTGTTAAAGTACTCTCCATATGTTTAGTGCGTTTTGCCAACTTTCTATTACATTCAATTACATACTGCGATTCACTTCATTTAGATAATGTACAGTATGTATACTAATTGATATTAGTTAGTGGTAACTTTCTTCTCTTATCCTTCAAATTTCAAACATTGAAATTTTAATTATTTTCCAATTAAATAGAATATTTACAGATTTCCCCTGAGGAACAATTTTTTAAACATAAATTTTTGTGATTATTTAACTTTAATGTATATTTTATCGACACATATGTCTATAACATGGTGTCAGTTCCAGAAAAGTGCCGCACCATCAAAGTTGCTTTCAGATAAGTATTATAATTTAGCAGACAGTGTTTTTAACTCGTTAGATAGACTCGAGTGAAATCAAATACCGGTAAAATTGATTTTTTATCTATAGTAATACTATAACTAAATATTAACGAGTGTAAGATAAATCAAAAATCACTTTCTACTATTGAAAAGCCATAATGTTCTTAGAAAAATACGAAAAACTCGGAAATGTTGTATTAATGAATGGAATCGAAAGTCTAACTGACTCGTGGAAACACTCTCTATTTCTCATCAGAAATTCTCATTCAAACGTCAAGGACATTCAAAGTTGATGTAATAAAGAAATGATCAGTGAATCACAGGATTATTAGATTTTTGATATTTAAAAAATATTTTAATGTAGAAATAAAATCATATATTCGCAAATAATACTAGAATTTTTGTTAAAATTCGGTAAATGATTATAACAATATATATATACATTAAGTAAACAAATCAAAACTACTTTATTGAACCAAAGAAAAAACATAAGTATCAATGAATTTCGAACTAAAATTATAAAAATTGTAAGTTCAAAAGTCGCAATTCGTCGCAAATCTAGAGACTGGTTCGATAAGTCAGATATAAACTTCGGAAATACCCAGTGCTATCTTTTATACAATACTCGTATCTGAGTCTAGCAATTAGAAAAGATAGTCCAACAAAGAGTAAGTCAATAACTTAGAAATGCGTGTGCAATTAAAATTAGTTTTTTATCTGCAGAAATAATTTAATGTCTTAACTTAAACAAACGCAGCAAAAATAATTTTGTTTTTAACTAAACGTTTGTATACTTATAGAAATTTTCCCAGACATTGGTAGTCTAAATCTTTATTCAAAAATAGATAAGTAAGTCTACTGTATAAACCTTTAGTAACCTTTATGTGTTTGTAAATTAAACACCAATAGTAATCTCCATATATAATAATTTTTGAGAACATTCGGCTTTTCTTATCATTTTGAATTAAAATTAATTATATTTACACTAAATATTATACATTGTATTGTTTAAGTTTACCAAATTTTATATAACTTATGAAAATACTAAATAAAGTAATATAAAAGTCAAATAAAGCCCGCAATAATATTTTACAAATTAAATCTTATATAAATGAATTCACGACATTACGAAGAATTCATTCGATCAATTATTTAACTTTAAATTGCAAAACGACTGAAGATATTCATAATAAAATTTTTATTTCATTTAAACAGTAATTTATTTAAAATATTTAATATATAATTAAAAGTGTTAGTTAATAATTATTGAGAAAACTTATTGAATTTATTCTGAATTCAAATATTAACTAAGAAATTTATTACTGAAATCAATTCTTTAAAGATTGTAGTTTTATTATTTGCTTAAACTATAAATATCTATATCCATATACAGTATTTGAATTGATTGAACAATTCATGATTCAAAGTAAAAATTATGTGTAAGAGAGGTAATACATAAATTAATTAATTACTTGCGAATAATATTAATCAAGAGTAGAATCTGGAATAATTGGTGGTGGTTTATCAATATACTATTGATAGGGACAGACAATCGTACAGACATATTATCAATTTTTTTACAGACATATTTTACCAGAAAAATACTAAAATAAAACACGAGTCTATACATTAAAATGACTCAAATTATTTAAAGAAAGCTTATAACTAGGGACGCGAAAATCTTTAATTAACGATTTCTTAAAACCACTCAAAATCGATACGAATCACAATATATAGTTGGAATTTAACTTAAAATCGTAAAAAATACTAAATATAATTAACGATACTAACGGTTTTAAATATAACTAACGATTTTATTTATTTCTAACGATTGCAAATTTTTTTTGAATATTTGCCGTTTATAGTTGAAAATGTTAAAAATTTGTCGTTAAAATCAACGAGTTTTAATAGGGGGTGGTTTTAGGTCAACTTTGGAAACTATTACTATAAAACTTTTTTAATAAAGAATGATTTATGAATGAAATCAATTTATTGTCGTCTAAATACCGAGTTTTGAATTTTTCAAGATTTTTGAAAATTTTTTAATTTATACAATTCCATAAATTATGTTTATATTGCTATTTTACTATAAAATTTTTTCTAACGATTTTTCAAACGATTTTCTCAATTATTTCTAACTGTTAACATACTATTTTGCACCCTTTTTCCTAACGATTTTCGCGTCCCTACTTATAACGTTATTATACTGTAGTGGAAAATTTCTTATATGTTAGAAAACTAAACCCTATTACCCTAGAAATTATTATTGTTTACTTATAAATATAATATATGTTAGAGTGTCTGTAAGCTTGATTTAAATTAACGTCGTTTTATCTATTTTATAACTTCTGAAGAGATTGATTCTTTTTCTATCAATAAATGTTTTAATTTATGTAAACTCTTGGTGGTTATTCCTCCATCATTTGATAAAAGTTGTGATAAATATTTTGCCAATTTTAGCTCAGTTCGTTATAAAAACCTTCGAAATTATAAATTTGAAACTGTCTGCTAAATTTTCGAGTACAGTAGCAACACCTTAAGTGTCTTTGATTTTTACTCAAATGATTTTAAAGGAATTTCAAAGTGATATCTCAATCGTGCTATTCTTGTTTTCCGTAAGTATTTAAAAAATGTTTAAAAACTGATATTACATGAGTTTGTAAACTTATATATTTTTGTTTATTAATTATTTTTAGAAGATATATCTCAAAGAGTGATAAAATCACTTAATTTTCCATTTATTTAGGTTTTTTCCATTCTTTTCTATCAAAATTGGTACAAATGATATAAACTTAAAACATGATGTCGTAAATTCTTTGTTATTAGAAATTTATTTATTTTTTTAAATGGTCTGATAAATAGTGTAAATAAAATATATTATCCTTTAGAATATTAGATAAAGAATATATGGTTAAGTTTGAAACGACGAACGTTTGGTAAAAAAGAAAATGCAACACTTAATAACTTATAAGCTATAATCGTATAATTTTAATTTTTATATTTTGTTTTGAAAAAACTTACGAATGAGTTTTGTTTTTGGTAAATCCAATTAATGAAATGAACTTAAATCGACATTATAAAGAGATCGTGTAATTATGTTAAAGAAAGCTTTTAAGGATTTGTTGGCCCAATGAATGCGCTGTTTGTTAACACACAGACAATTCTATAAACACTTTTTGTTACAAATAACTTATTCATTCACATACAGTAAGCTTTAAATATTTTGAAATTCATTAAATTTTTATTCACTATTCTAATTAAGTTAATTGAAATAAGTTATTTAAATATAGTGGAAATTAGCGAAAGTTTATTTATAAATTAATAAAGTACAGTACAATTTAAATTTGCATAATATCTACAAATCTAACAAATTCGTGTAAAGCTTCATTCGGATTATATATTCAATATAATCACTCATTACGTACAGTAATATACAGCCATTAGTGAAAACATTAACAGGTATATTGAAACGAATAATTTATATTTTTTACTCCAATTATACAGATCGATACAGATTTGACAAATTTTCAATACCACCCAAAATGATTCACTAGAAATTAGATTCTAAAAACAAATTCGCAATTAGTTTATACAATATCTACGCTTATTTAGATATGACTAAAATAAAAATGATCGACAATAGTAGCTATTGTTACACCTATTTAGTTAAAGGCATTAATGAAATATCACTTTTTAAACACTTGATGCGATAATAAGGTTTATATTAAAATATATTATTATAATTAAAACAATTTTTTTAAAAATGAAAAATTATTATTAATGCGATATGATTTGACTACAAAATAAATTTTTTATAAGCAATTATCCAAATAATAAATAGAAAATAATAACCTTCCAAATAATCATAGCTTTAAACCGCGTGCGATACTATTGGAAAAGGAAAAAACACCAGTTTTTGTATATGACAATCATGTACTTCATTTATTATCACATTTCGCCAAAATGGAAGAGAAATAATAATCCAATACTTCCAGTTAGCACTGTTAACTGTTCAATGATTTATTATTGGAATACTGATTAAGATTGCTGTGTAGAAATTTTAGTTTGATAATCAAACAACAGATTAGAGGTAAAGTTATTTAGTATCACAGGTGATATAAACTTAATGATTATTTAGAGGGTATAAGCATTAAAGTCCAGTTGGTTTAGACTTAGTGGTATCATAAACTCTAATCAACTGTGACTGAGGCAAAGCGCCATTTTCTTCCTGAGAAAAAGCGTAGCCGTGTTGGACATCGAGTTCAATGTCCTGTTTGTGAGTTTTGCGTTCATCGCGCATACGACTAAGTTTTTTAGTATGAAATACCGATTTAATTAAACGGGCGGTTTCTGTAAGCATTGACTGTTGGGAAGGAGATGTCGCCATTTCCAATTCGGTTATGTGATCCGCGTATGTCTTAAAACAAGTGCGCGATACAATCTTATAAACAATATCGACTAATAAAGCTACTAATGGAATGACACCGATTCCGCACCAGAAAACGCCAGTAGAGAAAATTAATTGGTCCATTGCAACCATATCAGGCGCTAAAGGCAGTGTTGGCCAAAAACGCGAATATATTAAAAGAAATAAAAACCAGGAAAGTATTGAACCCCATATCGAGGCGTGTGTTATCCACGTCCACGAAGTGATTTCAAGACCAGCTTTCAGGCAAACTGTTATTACAACGTACGTGTATAATATACTTCCTACAATTAATTTTGAAAAATATCATTATGTAAAACAACGGATTGAAGCGTTTGATAAAATCATTAATACCGAACACAAGATATCCACCGTCCGATTTTCCGTGTGACCAAAGAGCGTCGTGATATACAGCCAGATAAGTCAACCAAAACAGTATAAGTGAATGCCAAATGCCTGACGCGATCCAAAACCAAAATATTTTCACGTTAAACGTTTCAGAATGACATTGATATAACGCAGGATATTTAAGCATAGTTTCGGCATTACATTGTTTGTCGAACAGACCAATCGCTAGCGGAGGCGCAGCTGTGAATATAACGTTATATAAAGCAATGATCCATCGCTCGAAAATCGCTTGACCACTCCATGCAGATTGCGATGCGAACCATAGTTCAATAACATAAAGCGCAATGTTTTTATAGAATGAATATAAAATCAATTTACATAATCGCGACAAAGACCATGAACCGTGAACTAATAGAAGACGTGATAAGTACTTAAATTGGGCGATCGCGTAATCAGCCGAATGTACTGCTTGTAACCCTATTTTATAAGAATTATCATTCGTCAAAATTAAGTGTTAATAATATGTTAAATCAAAAATATAAACAATACAAATACCAAAGTACAGTATGTTTCATAATGACAAACATAACTAAAATGTTCCGCTTATACAAAATTCACAATTAAGAATAATTTAGACATTTAGAGTGTTTAAAATAACTGCAACAGAAAATATACTGTATAATATTTTTATTAAGCGCACTAAAGCTTCGGAATAATAAAATTTATTTTTAATATTATCACGTGAATATATCTGTTGAGGCTAGTCATGAACGTTTTTTCTCAATTAGAAAACTCAGCGTTAGATTTAAACCCTTTAAAGAAGACAAGTTTATGATAAGAGGATTTTCATAATTGTTATCATAATCAAGGGGTTATTTATCCGTTATTAATTTTAGTTCATATGTTATGCTTTATATTTAATGTGAATTCATTATGAATATTCTTGTTTTCTTTAAAAGTATAAAATATGTTTATATAACTTTAGATTTAAGCTTATTTACATAAGCTTAAAGTACATACGTATTACAATTAACACCCAATTAAATTTAGCTTATAATTAATTATACCGGTATTGCGTAAATATAAATCATTACTTTCAATCTAAATTTTGGGCAGTTTTAACATAAACTGTAATATAAATTTTGAAGTTGAATTGCTTTGTATTAAATTACTATTAACAGAAATATACAATTAATTACAATTAAATACAGAATTTCTCTAATAATACGCGTTATAATAAAATGCAGTTTAAACTGATTAAAAGTTTTTAAACACTAATAACAATAAATTGTTTTAAATATTAATATGATAAATCGATAGAATTGTAACAAATGTTACTAACCTTCGCGACCAGATATTCCAACGCCAACATTAGCGGCACGAATCATCGCCACATCATTAGCTCCGTCTCCAATAGCAAGCGTTATTTGTTTAGTTGTCTTTTTAACGGCTTCTACTATCTCTGCCTTTTGTGCTGGCGATACGCGACAACATATAACTGATCGACATTTAAGAGCTATTGCCATAAAATCCTTTCTCAAATCGGGAGTCATTGCGAAATTCAGTGTCTTTCCTAATAATTATAAGTTACAAAAAGTTTAATAAACTGTGAATACATCTTATCTCAAAAACATAATATATAAATTATAACTTATATTTTAATAAAATTTTGCTAATTTAATGGCATTCTCAATGAAATAATGTAAATTTGGCGATCAGTAAAAATCAATACTGCGAGCAATTATCATTATAACTAGAATTACCTTCAATAACTAACGCCGATTCATCAGTTACTCGATTTATTTCCAATTGAATTGATTCTCGGGTGGAGTCAAGCGAATCCTCAGTGATTATAATAAGAGGCATTCCGTGTTGTAATAGCTTACAGCTGTATCCGATATTGATAGCAGTTTCGTGCTTATCACCTGTAAGTACCCAAATATGAATCCCAGCTTTCAATAGGGTATCGATCGTAAGCGGAACGTCGTCTTGAAGTTTATCCTCGATAGCTGTCGCACCAATTAGTGTAAGATTCGATTCAATTTGTGACATTATTTGATTGACGTTTTCATCGCGAGACATAGATCCTGGACCTGAATTAAAAGTGAGAGCTTCCGTGTATCTGAAATTTATTAAAGAAAATTTTAATAAAATTACAAATTTGTGAGATTATTATTACTTTTTCTTCCAATCTTGATAAACACTTTCCTCTATATTGGCGACAGCACAGCATAGAGTTCTCAGTCCGTCAGAAGCGAATTGAGTTAAATGAGTTTCAGTAATATCAGCGAACTGTTCAGACGTTAATCTGTCGTAAATGATAGTGTCTGCGCCTTTGATATATAACTTGATTTTGCCTTCAGGTGTTCGCACAATCACTGACATTCGCTTTCGATCAGACGTAAAATCCAGAACATTTAATATTTCATACCTTAAATAAATCAAATAAAATTTTAATTTCTTTTTAAATGCAAAGTTTAATAGTTGATGATGTGTACCATACCTTTCCTTATTATTTAAAGCATTAATAAAAACGTATTGCGGAGTGCGATCAAGAAACTCGAAACCAATTTTTTGTGCGCCACGAACTAACGCTCCTTCGTCTGGACTCGCGGCCTGATATTTAATAATAGGCTTACCATTTTCATCGGTATCGTGTTTATTGTCGGGCACTACTGTCTGACACACCGATAATAGTGTAAGAAATTCGCGTATATATATTGCTTGTGGTTGACTAGTTTGAATGATTTGAACCATTGTACTAAAGTCCGATTCCTCATAAATTGTTCCCGCAATCGAACACTTTTTGAATTCCATCACATTTTGCGTTAATGTCCCAGTTTTGTCTGATAAGATGTATCGAACCTATCAAAACAAAATTAAAAGTAAATTATAAATTAAATCAATACAATAAATTGGCAAACCTGTCCCAATTCTTCATTTAAATTACTGGTACGCGCCATCGCTGGCGTATCGGTTTGATGACAGTACATCTCGAGATCGCTATTAATAAAGTGTGCCTGAATGAAGCGCACCATTTCTAGTGTGACTTGAAGTGATATTGGAATCAAATTATTATAAAGAATTATAAAAGTAAGCAAAACAAAAAAATAATTTGATGAAAGTTTATCCTCCAAATTATGCAAATACCAATGATTGCTATGCGAGAAAAATTGTGACATTGTTGCTGATATGACGCATATTACTATCAGTACACAAAATAATAATAATATCTGTCGGTTCGTTATCTTTTCGACTGTCGAACGTTTTAATGGCGCCTGAATCGACGAATTCATCATTAATTTAGTTTCGTGACCAGTATATAGAACGCAACCGTAAATCCAATTAGTATTACGCAATTTCGAACCGCGAAGCAGAATGTTTTCGGGACCGATTGGGTAAACATTATCACCGATTCGAAGATTGCCATGAAATTCGTATAAATGTCTGTTGGGCTGATCGCACTCAATCGAACAGAGCGTCAGGTCTGAGATCACCTTTTCTGGTGTCAAACAATGACACGTTTCTCTCAATGATTGACGGATTTTTAGATTAGTTTCGCCGTCAAGATTTGATGTCTCGATATAACACATACCTTTTTAAATTTAAATGAACATATGTTAAGCTAAACTTTTTAATTTTACAAATATATATAATATAATATACCATTTGGTTCACACGACGATATAAGCAACAAATCGCTGGGAAAAAATTGATTATCGGTTACTTTAACGATATCACCGACCGCTACATTCTTCCAATACTTCCAGTCCCACTGAGACGTGAATTTGTTTAACACTTGAACGAGTGTGCGATTCACTGAATGATCCGCTTTATGCCTTTTGATGTCTTCAAAGCACTCTTTGATGGCAGACACCAGTAATATGAATATAAGCGGCACAGCAGTGGTATATCTTCCAGTGGGCGACACATTCGGAATTTGTTGCATTAACGCGATAAACAAGAAGAATATGTTGGCGTATCGGCGAAACTGTTCGAACAGAAATTTGGGCATAAATGACACCAAATTGTATTTCGCTGTTGTGATGTCATTACTGCAGAACTTGTGACGACCATTGATGTACAGAACTCGTGTGGAAGAGTGTTGTGAACTGTCCGACACTATAGCCGATCCGTCGTCGCGAAGACGTTCCATCATTAGGTGATCACTCATTAGTGTCCATTCATTGTCCAATCGTTCAGTTCATCGCACACACTATTCAATGATTTGTATGAATAAACGCAAATATTTACTTAAACTGATATTCAAATGACTGATGGCATAAACGTTAAGCGAAAGCACTTATCATATCAACTAAAACATCGTATTTTAAATAATGGATAAATCACTAATAAAAATTAAAAATTAATGATTTTAGTGATACAGTAGATAACGAACAAAAATTGAAAGAAAACTAAAAAAACCATAAACTAATAGATCGTACAGTATATGTAATAATGTGATGTAACGCAACAATAAAAAATAAATTCAAATGAATATATCTATGTATTACAGTATAATATAAATAATAATTGAGGCGTTTTGTGTTCGCGTTTTTTTCGCTTACGTTTTATGTCAAAAAATGAGTATCGATTAGAAACCATTAAATTTAATGAAAACTACAATTTTTATTATTAAATCAATAAAAAAAATTTTATTGATTGCATATTTATAGATATAATCACTTAATTCTATGGTGCGTTCATAAATGATGTTTAGATTGTTTCGAGAATTTCGATTTAAATAATCATTTCTTTAAATTTAAATAATCGATCGTATATTTAGAAGTTATCATATTGTCTTTAATTATAGGAGATGTTAATTGTATTTCATTATCTAATAATTAATTCTTTTTTATTTAATCTATACTTTTTCGAGAATTTTTTCCGTCGTTTTCTAAATATATACATTTTGTTAAGTTCTGGGATAGTCTATAAAAGATTATGAGAAATATTTAACCCGGACCTACAATCAGGTATAGAATCTTTTAAGGTTAAGATTCCTAATTCGGAACTGTATAATTCAACGAAATTCGATTTGATCGAACATAAGCCAAACACTAGCTTATGATTTTATAAAATACTCTAATTCTACATTCGTCTAAATATAAATTAAATTGAATGAATCCATAATTTTCTGTCCGAAATTAATTTTAAGAAATAAGTTTTTACTTACAGGACAGTATAAAGTTTTGATCACTTATAACATAATCAAAATTATAAGCATGAATCGCAATCGCAGAACTAAAAGCACTATTTTTAAGTGTTTTTTTATGTTCCATAATAAGTATGGAGAATTCTCTTTTAGTTTGTCCGATAGAAGAGTAATCGCAACTAATACTGCAATTAATCTTATAAACTACATTATTTATCACATATTTAAGGTCATATTTATTAAATTAATTAGAGATAAATAGATACCAATAACTTAAATAGGCTTCCGGTTCCCTAAAGGAATTCGAAGATCTTAATGTATTTATGAGAGAGGATAAAATTCTAAGCATTTTAGCTGAACACGATTTTTTAAAACTAAAAGGGATGCTCCAAAAATAAATACGTTTTGAACAAATAGCTTTATATCTCCTAATCGGTTATAGATAAAAAATGGTTATTTAATCAAAAGTAGCATAAAAATGTGTAGTTTTAGAATAAAATTTTTTAAAATTTAAAAAAAAATTTTGGGCCCATTTTTGGTTATCGAAGTACTTAAAAAATATTTTGAGCAGTTTAACCCGAAGGTGTTGTGCCGAAATTGGGGTTCAAAATATAGCGCTTATGATGAGCTTATTTATCAAAAAAATGTTTGGTATAATATCTATTGGGAATGTTGTTCAAAACGAGGAAAACATAATATCTTGACATTATTTGGTTTAAATAAAATATCATAAGAAGTATTGAAGTGTGTTTTTCTAACCCCTAAATTCACAATACATTTAAATTGCAAAGTTTTGGTTAAAAACGAACAAAAAATTTCTAATGAACACTAAATTTAAAAATTTATTTTAACAATCGAATGAATGAGCTAGCAATTCGAATAGAATAGAATCCCATATTGTCTAAGCCTAACACATTAATTAAAAAATATAGTAATAGAAATTTCGGCTTAGCGTGGAAAGGAGGCGCGTGGAGGGCTTTTAAATAAGCGGTTGCTATTGACTACAATGTATTGCAATGTAATGCATTGAAATAGTTCATAGAGCCCCCGCATAGCGCCATCGTACTGCTGCAGTACATTGCAATGCATTGTAGACAATAGCAACCGCATCTTTAAAAGCCCTCCACGCGCCTCCTTTCCAAGCTAAGTCGAAATTTCTATTTACTTTATTTTTTAATTAATGTCTTCTACAAAATAAAGGTGGTTTCAAATAAATCGACTTAAGACACTAAAATATTCTCAAACCCACAGTTAAGACACAGCAAACCCTTCTGAATGGCGATGAGGCGTCAGTGAATTATGTTTATTTTATTCCCTTCTATTATTTTCGCATAAAATTCTAGTTTTATTTGATGAAACAATAGTTTAATGTTGAGATAATAGAAGGGGAAGGAACAAAACATATAATTCACAGACGCCTCATCACCACTAAGAAGGGTTTGAGACACATTCAACATTAAATGAAAGAAAAAGACAGTCAAACATCTGTACTATTAATCATTGCAATAGAGCTTAAACAAGTAATGCAGATGATTCAACAGCTAAGCCATCTAGAAATAACTCAAATAAACAAAACAAGACCATAAAAACGTGTCTACTTGGTAAAAAGAGAGGTAAGGCAGATGTGTATCATTGGTCAAACGAATGCGAACATTATGACCCATATTATAAAAAATCAAAGCGAATACTCGTGGAAGAAAAGCCAACTGAAAATAAATAAGTTTAAAATATTGCAGCGTTATGTCAAAATGAGAAAAAATACAGTTGAATATTCGATTAGTCAATTCATATTAATTCCAGTACGAATTAAATGCTCAATTTATAAATCAGTCATAGATATACATCAACAATTAATATCATAAGTCTAGAATCATCAAATTATTTCTAAGCTAAAATTAATATAAATGATAAAGTGAAGAGAGATATGGCAAATGGCATGTGTCAAGCAGTAAGTAAAGCAATTCGGTCAGTATAAAAACAATACAACAAAGTATATTAAAGTTATTTGCTAAACAAATGTAGTTATATGCTATTACTTGGTGTTAATATTATCGAACAATTTCCGATTAATATTGATTTAGCTAACAAAAAAAGCCTCATTTAATACAACGTCTAATGTTGAACAAAACAATGCAAACAATTAAAGTCAAAAAAACATTTTGCAATAAATTATTTGTAATGATTGAATTATTAAAAGAATTTGATTGTTTTTGCAAAAGACGGAAACATTGGGCGCTGTGATTATTTAAAAATGAAACACTTCATAACAAACCTGTTTATGAGAAGCCACGCATATTCTCTGCTAATAAACGTGAAGTAATTAAAAATTTAATAATTATCTTTTGGAAATAGAATTTATTCGTTAATAAATAAGTGCTTATAGATGGCTCATATAGATTGTGTGTGGATTATCAAAAGTTTAATGAAATAATAATTAATAACCAAACACAGAAACCATTAATACAAGATATTATCGACAACTGTGTGCACTCAAAAATATTCAGTCGTATTGACATTCGGTGGTCAATTCAAACCAATATTCCAACCAAATTTAAAGCTCTCGAACGTGTGAAAGATGTTGAAAAGTTTTTTGATGATTATGGAACTCATTGACACGATTGGTAATCAAACAATTATCGATTACGTAAAGTATTTGAATGACTTCAAAAATTTAACTTAAGACTTCTCAGATATAAATGTATATTTTATGTCAAAGAGATTGAATATCTTGGTTATGTTGCAGGTAATGGTAGAATAAAACTACTACAGCTAAAGTTAAAGCTATACTATATTATCTTAAACTAACAAATCAAAAAGGATTACAATGATTTGCTGTCTTATAGGGTTATCATCGAAACTTTATAAAGATTTTTGCTGGAAAAGCTACGTTACTGTACTATTTGCTTCGTTAAGACATTCCCTTTATTTGGACCTAAGAATTGAGCGGAATTTTCTAAACATTAACAACAGATTTAGCATCGAAACCAGTTCTTAAGATTTTCTATTCAAAGATTAGTATTTAATTACATTTGGATGCCAGTTCTGCTCACATATCAGGCATTCTTTCTCAAGACAAACATCCAGTCGTAACTTTTGTTTGTAACAGATTTAAATAATCAAATTAGTATCGATAATGATAGACAAATTGGAATCACTAAAAGCAATCATTTTAAAGATAAATGCAAACAATAATATGATCGTAAACATCCATTATTGACATTAATTATTGGTGATTCTAAGTTGCTATCCTTTCAAACAACACAACGAATTCCAAACTTACTCCACGATTTGACTGTCTTTATAAAGTAATCACATGTTTTAAAAACAATTTATATTATTAAATTCATAATGAACTGAATCAAAAACTTATTGTACATATTTCACGACTGGGACCATATCATACCAGAGTTCAATTATAATACCCGGAAGAGTGTTGTGAGCTCTAGTTTTACAGTCACGCTATATCTACTTGTATAATAACACGTGTTATACGCTATTATTTAAAATGTATTTTTTGTTTTTTTAAATGTGTAATACGGCCAGTGTGCCACAGTATCACGTTTAATACTCCAACCTTTGTGTTTAGCTCGTTTGTCTAGGGTTGGTATTAAATGATTTACAAGACTCGAAGATGTTTCAATTAAAATAACTTTTATTCGAAAACTTTTACTGATATAGAGATACAAATGTACGACACTTTGTTATTGATAAAATTACGACTACAAAATAAAATACAATAGTGTATTAAAACTTTTATAATTATTCTAAAAATAATGATTTATACTAGAAATAGGAACTTTAACAAAAAGAATGGATATTTTTATAACTGATATTCAGAGTGAGGTATATCTGATGACAACCGTACGACTCGTGACTAACAATTAGAATCATAAGAATGGAATAATTTTGTGGGATCAGATTTAGCTCTTATATACTTGGGTTCTTCCTCTGGATGCCCTGAGGTCAACCTGTCGAAGGTTACCCTCAATCGTGTGGCACATCCATTAGAGTACTCCCCCGAGTAAGTAAGGCTTTTAGTGTGTCGACGTGTTGTCGTTGACACACTTATGAATTATGGAAATTAAGAAAATAGCTTTTAACGAATAATAAAATAAGTAATAATAAAGTGAATATTTATATTGAAATTTGGCTGTGATTTGGTTTCATTGCAATTGTCGTTAATAGGAAAGCGGCGTTGTCTTATTCTTTTGGGGATTGGTCGACGGTTTTCAAAATGTTAAAGCTTTTCAGTTATAATTTGAGCACATTTGAGTTAACAATAAATAATTAAAACTTTCTCTATATAAGTGGAATCGCATTGTTATTTAACGCCATTTTGGCAATGATTTCTAAATTTAATTAATAAAACGCAATTAGAATTAAATTAAAACTATGAATTAGAATTAATTAATTGTGAACACAATATACTAATTTTTTTTATAAATGTTTATCGAGTTTTAAGTTAACCGTCGGTTCGGTTCGGGTCTGTAAGGTTGCAAGTCTTAACTCTCGGGACGGTTTGGTTAAAATCCTTTTTGTCGGATTGTTTCGGGTTCCAATTTTACTACCTGTGAACAGCTTTACTTTATACTGTGCTGTAACTAAAAAGTTTTTAGTAAAAACTTATTTCATAAAAATCAATTAAATACGTTTGAAGTTAATATACGAATGCGACTGTAAACTAAAAATTATAATTTAGAATGAAATGCATTTTATATGCTTATAAAAGGTTATTTCAAATTTTAATAATAAATTTTTATTTTATTACTTTTAATGATATTTTGATCTTTGCATTAAAGTGTGCGTCCAATTACTCGCTCATTAGATTAGGCATAGATATGAAACACTCGAACATCATTTATGACAATTTTCAAGCATACATTTTAATTTGGAATACGATATATCGACTTACCGTATATTAAATTTAGCTATAACTAGCATTATATTAAGTTATTGCTAAGTTATTATTACTAAATTAAATAAAACTCCATAATTTAGTATTGAGTACAGAAAAATGTTAAATTAAGTTAAGCTTATAACGACATCGAATGCTTTAATTTTATTTTAGATTAGAACAAAATTTCAGTTTTAAATACATTGATATAGATTTAGCGGTATATCATGCATACCGTTAACAAGTAATAACGTTATATTTTATAATTACGTTTAATAGAGATACTAAAAGCTAAATATCTAATATATTATTTAAACAATTTACGTTATAAACATAAAATAAATGTCGGAAACATGTGCGTCACATAAATAGATTTTTGGGAAACAATATTACAATATCAATGATTGTAATACAATTGAAATTCTTATTGAGATTAACGTTACAACAATTTAAATGCATATAAAATATAAGCTAATAAAAAAGAAAAAATCTCACAAATTGTACAAAAAATGCACTAAAATACACATCAATAAAAAAAATTTGATCAATTAATAACGGTTTCATACAGATATTTCTAAATATTTAAAATAAATTTATAATTTAAATTACGGTAACAGATCTATTAAAATTTAAGGATTGGCATCAGTAGCTCCTCCTTCAGCATTTGCCTGTTCAAGAATAACTTCGAAAGAAAACGGTTGAAACTGATATCCAGATCCAGAATAAAATTTGCTCTGAAACTCGACCCTAAACCAAAAAGAGGTTAATTTAGTTAAATAAACGAAAAAAAAGGAAAATAATATTTAGTGAATACCAATGAAGACGGAGAGCGTGTAAAAATGCACTCAATCCTTCCATTACGAGTAAAACACAAATAGTTAGTGTCGCCCAGAATGAAAATATGAGATACATAGTAATACCACCGCCAATACCAGATCCACTCAAACCTATTCTCATAACCATAGTCCATAACACTTCGCTTAACTGCGCGTGAGCTAAACTTAGTGCCCATAAACGCAGATAACTAGCGGTATGAGATATCGAACCCAAACAATATTCTATTGTATGAATTGATTGGTGTATAATAATATCGCCAAAATTAAAAGGTCCGCTGTGATCAGCTAACAAAATAAATATGTAAAAATAAACATCATATTCTAAATTTTATAAAGCATTATTCGCTTATTTACTGTGTGCCGCTTCTATAGTAAGCGTAGTATCGCCACCATAATCGCCGTCAACCAAAACATCGCCGCGAGGATGAAAACGCTCTCTGAGATCGTTTTGCTTTTTTAATATATACGGCTTTATAGCGAGCATCCAAGGAATGCAAGCGATTGCTGTCAATAAGAGCAGAGTTTGGAAAAATTGTTGACCGATGTACCATGTTTTGAGATAACACGGAACTGTTTTATCGTCTTCATCCGCATATTTCATAAGAAACATGTTTATTAAAGTGATCAGTATAGATGGCGCACAATTCGATTTTGTTGAATCGAATTTAAGCCATTTGTAGAATACCATCAAATTCATATAACCAAATATCGACAACAGAAATATTACTTGAGGTATAAATTCGCACAATATGTTCAATTGGTTATTGAAATATCTGAATAAAATCAAAACATTTCACAATTTAAGTTATATAAACTCGATTACTACTAACTAGAGTGCGAAACGGGCCCCCGATTTCTCGGGCCCCCGCGGGCCCCCGACAATAAGTATCGGGCTTTGTCGGGCT
>JAQGAW010000160.1:0-39997 GCA_034698025.1 Phthiracarus crinitus
TTATTCAATCACAATTAATTTCCCAAGTCTTAAGATTAAAATGATATAAGGTTTTCAATTTTATGATTTAAGGTAAAAAAGTTATTCAAAAAACAAATGGGTTCTATTACAAGTTGTCACCCGTTATAATTTAAAGTTTAGTTTATATTAAAGATTAAAAGATTTGAATGAAATGAATGACAAAATGATTTATTGATTGAAAGACAGTTTGAATTGAATTGATTTGAAGGTCAGTTTCAGTCAAAGAGTTGAAGAAACTTTTGTGTGTTTGAGTGAAATGTTTGGAATTTGCAATAATTCACATGAAATGTCATTCAATTCAACAAACATTTTAATACTGAATGCGTTTTCAGTTCTAAAACTAAGTTTAGTTCTGTTCTAAAGCTTAAACTAAAGTTTAGTTTAGTTTTAATATAAACTCTTTTTTTAAGTCATTAATAATAAGTTTCATTAAATAAACTCTTGATTTCATTCATTCATTAAATTATATTCGTTTTTGCTTCGCATAAGTCTCTCTCTCTCTCTCTTGAGAGATAACTAATTAGGAATGAATTGAAGTGAATATTCACTCATATTATGTGTCCATTAATGTAAGACTTTAGACGTAATTAACGATAAAAAGCGGAGATTTTTAATGTTTTTCAACATATAATACAATCTGTTTTCGGTTTTAATTACAAATCATTAAAATTAATGTTTTGGTCAATTCATGTGCAAAAACATGAGTAAAAACAAAACGGAAACGAATACTAAAATATCGTAAAACTTACCATTAAATAAAAATGAAATGAAATAATCCTTTAAATTCACATCACATTAACATTAATATAAGATTTGTTCATATATTTTCTAATAAACTGAACACATATTCACATTTCATTTCCATTTATGTTGACCTCATTTCTAAAAAACTGTTTGGAAAAAATCTGTTCAACTTTTTTTCCTCACAAACAGTACAGTAATGTCAATGTAAAGGGTTTTTAAAAGAACTCTTTTTCTCCGCGAAATGCCATAAAAGAGTGTTTCAGTTGACTCCTCCTTCTCTTATATTTATTAACCATTGGATTGAGAGTACAAAGTCGAGTATATGTGTTGAGACACGTGTTTATTGAATGCGAATCTCGAGCACTATTAGTGTACATTAGTATTGAAGAATGGGTTTGTGTTTGAGTGAAGCAATGAATCAGAAATGCAATCAAATGTCAGTTAATATAAACAATACATTGAACTATAGGTAAACTAAACCGAAAGGAAGGGTCGTTTGGGTCATATCACGTGATTGTCGACACAAACAACAATTTGTTTCCCCCATTCGTTTGATATCCCTTTTAAGAAATAGCCTTTAAGTTAACAGTATATGAATGAATGAATAGGAAGATAACACTTGTGATGAAGAAAACACTTTTCAGTTGATATGCGAATGCAATGGAATGAATGCGTGGGAACCAGACATTATATCATTTTCACATATTTTCCCCAAAAATATAACAGACATGTAATGCTTACGCGAAAACTATCGCTAAATATTGTCAAATGTAGAGAACATGACATCCGGGAAAATGAAATGAAATCAAACGAAAGGGAAGTTAACATACAATTCCAAACAAATGTCATTAACAACTATTTTATTGACAAAAAAACCATAAAAACTTTATTTTTTTAATAAATATTTTAATTGTAAAAAATTGACAATTTTTATGACCAAAACTATAAAAATTGATTATAAAAGTTTTCAGTCATAAAAATTCTCATAAAATATACAATTATTATGTTTTTTTTAATTAAAGTAAATGTAAAAACTAATTAAAGATTGTGTTTATTATGTGTGACACGTGTGAATCAAATATAGTTTTCACTCTTTCGTGACTTAAATATTTAAAATTTGAAAAGAAATGGTTTTTTATTGGAATTAAATGCAAATGAATTGAAAAAAAGATTTGAAAAGTTTTATTCAAAAACAGATATAATTTCAGACTTAATTTTGTTTATGACTAAAAAGCGCGTGTTTGCCTCTTCTATAACATTGTTAGAGTTATATTGAAATCCCTTGAGTATTACATCAAAACTAAATTGAACTTAATGTTAGAGAAAGAGAGAGACAGACCCGACGCACACACACACACACACACAACACACCCTTAAAAAATAGAGAGGAATAGACTTAATGGCATAGAAATGGCGATTCAAACCTAAAAAATATGTTTTTTTACGTTCATTTAAATCCTATTTTTTGCGTTTAATGTTTAAATGCATTTAAAAATATGAAATGTTTGAATAAAAGTATGCATTAATTCATTGATTATATTGTTATTGATATATATATTCGTTATTATTATTCTGTAATAATGATGACATACAACACAACAATATATGAATGCATACACACCTGCACTGCAATGCATGCGCGCATTCATTCGACCATTTTTTATACAATATATAGCTTTGGGTCAAGGTTTTATCAAATAAATATAAACGAATTAAATATTGTTTTTTTAAAAAAAAGTAAACGTTTTTTTGGGTCAAATATCAAGAAATAGTTTACGCCTTATATATGTATATAACGTTATACTGTTATAACTATTAGTGTATTGAAAGTGAAATTTTGTGGGGAATTACCAAACAGTGTAACAAATCAATAGAAAAAAAGTTAAGGTTTTTTTATAGCATTGAGTAATGGCATAACACATGAACACATGAATATGACCTTCTATTACGAAGAATAAGAATTACTAAACGCGATCCAGTTTTCAAAACATAAAACTGGAGTAAAAGAAGAAATGAATACTTAATTGCATTAAACAGTAATGTTTTATGTGAACGCGTGACAACAATCACTAACAATAATACCATTTTTTAATCTAAAAATACATTTACTTTTACGAAAAAAAATTGAAATGTGTTTTAAATAATAATTTAATTTTTAAGGAAAAATAAAATAAAATAAAATAAAAGATTTACAGAAAAAAAACAAAATAATTATAAAATAACATAACATTTGAAGGTTTGAAAGCATTGAACCTTTGCTTTACTGACTGTAAGTGTGTTTGACTTGAAAATAAAAAAAACTGGAATAATGCCAGAAAAAGGTGAACACATTTATAGTGAGAGTATTATAGTATTAGAGACATAGAGAGTGTTTGTGACATACCTCTGGAACTGTCCGTTATCTGTAATAATAGTATCGATGATGATGTCGTTGTCGATGGTAATGATGATCATTGTTAGAGTATTACTTGTTTTTTATGCATCATTCATAGCATTCAGTACTTATAGTATCTGAACATATCGTCTCTGAAACTGACTGACTCGCGACGCCACTTTCAACACACATATAGTGACGTAGTGTTCACATACAACACACTAGTAGGTCACAACTAATACATAATATTACGGAATCGTTGGCTCACTCGCTCCTCCCTTATACTCCGCTTTGATAAAAAGTGTTCGCTTCTCTCTCTCTCTCACTTCCTTCCCCTCGAGTTCATTCCCCTCTAACAGTGTGTTTGTGTGTGTCTGTATGTACCGGCACAGTCAGTCGTATGCGTTGAGTCAAACATTTTTTACAGCATTAGTAGCTTTCGGCGCAACAAACGTGTAATCGTTGTTACACTTATGCTTATCCTATGCTTTACTGTAAAAAACTTTTTTAAGTCAATAATATAGCAGTTGTTTTGAACACGTTTTTCCATACATTCATGAATATATTATGCCATCTATTGTCAGAATTATTAACAAATTTTTTATAACATTTATTTAATAAAATCAAACCATTTTTTGAAACTAATAATAACTTTATTGTTTTAATCAAATTAATTAATATTTTAATTTCTTTATATTAATTTTTAATATATATTTAAAATATTCATTATTACTATTACTAAAAGTTTTTACATTAAAATTTGACTTATATTTTGCTTATAAATTTTTACAGTAATTTTATAAAAATTTTCAAAAATTGCGGAAAAATCATATAATTATTAAACATTTATGAAGTTTTATATAAAAATATTATTTTTAAATAAAAATAGTTTTAATATAATTTTTTGTGTAATAATTATAACAGTTTTTATTAAAATAAAAGTTTTTATTTCAATTTGACGTCATTTCCGTTAATTTAAATTTAATATAAATTCAAGATGTGTTTTATTTCAATATTATTAATATTATGTTTATTTGAATATAGTTTAACAAATCCTAATCCAAATCCAGAATCATGTTCGGAACCGGAAGTGTCATCGGAGAACAAAATCATTAAAAAGATAACAATTCATAAAAATGAAATGTTAGTCGAATATAAGAATTATGCGATCGCGAAAATATTTGATATCATTGAAACCAATAATGTTAAATCATATAACAATATCGCAGGTAATCGTGTTTACACTTGTATTGTTGTACTAATGTGATGTATTGTTGCATTGATAGACTGTTTTATGGCTGAATTCAATTCGAAATTCGGAGCACACTGGTTGGCTATTGTTGGTCCAAAAGGTTTCAGTGGTAAAGTGACATCAATGCCAAACACATTGATATCAATATCATATGAAGACATTCAAGTTTTATTATTTCAAAAAGTTCCACAAACTTATTTGGAACCAAAACTTATTAGTAATCAAGTAATCATTTGAATATTATATTATAACAAATAAAATATTAACATATTTTATATTAATATTTTGTTTAAGGTTGGGTTTTATGACATACAATATCGCGGAACTCGACAAAGTGATGATCCAATCATATCATCGCAATCAACTGTCGATCAAAACACGAAACAATCGATTATGAAAACAGCTCGTGAGTTGATGACACGTAAGTATCGCGGATGTGGAGCATCTAATTGTTACACACAATTGGCTCAACAATTGCATTCATCACTTGCATTGTCATGTGATTCAAGTGACACGTGGTTCGTAACAGTGGGTTCACAACAACTGTTTGCTGACATCTATTCCGGTCATTCATATTATCTTCAATTTAGTTTCAATGATCTTAGTTTTTTAGTTGCAAAGTTTATTAAATAGAATTAAATAATTTTATGTTCATTTTTGTAAAAACTTATTTAAAAACTTTTTTTTATATAAAAAAAACCGAAAATCGTAATAAAATTAATTAAAGTTTGAAATATAATATTAAATATTAAATACTAATTGATATCACATTTCATTAACATTTAATTAAAACATAAAAATGTTAACAAAATTATTTCAATTTGTTTGTTGTCTCGTAATTGTAATTCACGTGAATTGTGATAACAATAAGTTTCGAATCCATAAAAATGAATTGACATCTGAAGAGCAAACATTCATATTTACGAATATATTGTTAGCAATGAATGAATACGGCACGTGTCAGTACGGATTGATTGCCGATAAAATGGCGGAACAATTAAACAATAAATATGGTTCTAATGATTGGTTTTGTTTGTGTGGAAAACAATTAATAGAACCAAACTTTAATACATGTCCAAAATCATTCATTTGGTTATCATATGAAGAAACACAAATAATGATATTTAAACCATTGGGTATAACAGAATTGGATATGATATTTGAATCACGATTGCGTACAACCGTAACATTAATTGATAGCGAAATGGATCCAAAACAACAAGAACAGACATTAGCCATCACTTCTTTAGCAATTTGTAAAAACAATGATTTTGAAACAATTGCTCAAAATATTAGCGATTCTTTAAATCTAAAATATGGTCATTATTGGAGATGCATTGTTAGCACGAGTAACAATCAGAACAATGAATTGGATTCAACAATACACGCATACAAGTCATTGTTATCGTTTAAAATCGGAGAAATAATGTTTACGATATATAAAACAAATCATCCACAGTTTAAGGTATTCATTCAGTTCAGTTCTATTGAAACTTTTCTTAACTTTTCTTTTAGACGTGTTTTGATGATGTGATATCACGTGCACGTAATGAAGAAGTTCGTATAATGTCATCCGATTCAATGGAATCAGATATCGAACTGAAAGTAATAGAAAATGCAAAACAAGTCATAAATAATTGTCACAACAATATCAATATGAATAATGGTTATGAATGGATCGCACGTGCATTGCAAGACAATTTGAATGTAATATTGAAATGCACGTGCGATTGTCGATTGTCTGTTGTCGTCGGATTGAAATACTTTTATGGAACACATTCTCAACAATATAAAAGTTTATTACGATTTAATTTCGGACAATTGTTTATAACTGTTGCGAAGTTTTAATATAACTTTTGCTGTTTTCTATTATTGTTTAATAAAAAGTTTTAAATTATTATTTAACTTTAGCGCTATTTGTTTATAAATTACTCCAAAAAGAAAAAAATCTAGTAAAACCCATTTATTTAAAAATCACAATCCAATCGAATGAAATTTTTTGACGGTTTTTGCTATTATGAAAGAAACACAGAAATTCTTTTTAAACTGAAACAGATAACTTAGACAGGCTTCATTAACTAAAGCAATTCAATGATAATAATGTTTTTATGGTCAAAATTATAAGCATTTTGACGAGTTTTGAAAATTGCTACAAAAAATAAATTCGTTTTTATATTTTATATCTCCCATTTAAAGATAGAACAATGGTTTATTAAACAAAAATAGCATAAAAAAGTGTAGATTTAGAATATATTTTTTTAAAAATTTTACGATAACAATAAAAGTAAAATATATAATATATGCGTTTATTAAAAAATCGATTTAGAGAAGTCGTTAATTTAAGAGGTATTACTGTATTGGTTAAATTGTTCGTTCAGTTCAGTTATATAAAACTTGCAATAATTAATCTTTTTAAACATAACTTTTTCTATGAATTTTGACAACAATACTAAAAACTTACTAAACTTTTGTAAAACAATATTTAATATAAAGTTTTGTTTATTAAATAAAATGATTAACAGATTTCAGTTCACTTTCTAATAATTTAATGAAAATATAAATATACTGTATTTATACTAGTGTTTAAGTCTATACTTTCGAACATATCAAATTCCTTAATTAATTTAAAGAATAGGAATATCCCTTATTAAATATTAAGATTGCGGACAGACGATGACGGATGGACGGATTAATGGTCAAATTCATAAGCTTGAGTTCGGTACAAGAAAGATGCTAAAAATGAAAAAACTTAGTATTACAACAGTAACAGTAACTGTATTGTATTGTATGTGTTTGTGTATGTATACTGTACTGTACTATACTTTAAGCGTATGTTTGAAACACACATTCATTTCGTAATCCAAACGTCGATAACATTAACAGTGTTATAACAGTCTATTCATTGTTGTCATAAACGCATGTTTGCAATCCGTTAATTGTTTTGTTTTAATTAATTGTTAACAATGGCAACAACAATCGACACGTGGAATAACGATGAAACGATAACACATCAAGTATTGTTAAACACAACAAACACGTGTTATATTAATGTTATGTTAATTTTGATTGTTTTTTAGATTGAAAACATAACGCTTTCTGGTGATTCACAACAACAACAACAGCAATCATCAGCGAATGGCACAACAAATGCAGATGAAAATGGTAAATACAACATATACAATATATATATATTAATTGTTATATATATATATCAGTATCAACCGCTGATTTATCATATATGCGTAAAATACTTCGGAATAAATTACTAAACACAAGAAATGATGTGGAAATAACACGTTCACAACCAAACAGTCCATTATATTCTGCAAAAACATTTGAAGAATTGAGATTGTAAGTCATTGAAGATTATTGTGTTGTTAACATAACATTACACGTGTTTCGTTGTTATTATAGACCGGAACAGTTGTTGAAAGGTTTATATGACATGGGATTCAGTGCGCCATCGAAAATACAAGAAACAGCATTGCCATTACTATTGGCCACACCGTAAGTCACACAACAATACAATACAATACAATATAGTATTGAGTAATGATATTGTTGTTTAGACCAATCAATTTGATCGCTCAATCACAGTCTGGAACTGGAAAAACAGCTGCTTTTGTTTTGGCGAGTTTATGTCGAATTAACACTCAATTGGATTATCCACAAGTAATCATTCTTTCGCCAACATATGAGTTGGCCATACAAACCGGTGAAGTCGCTCAACAAATGGCTAAATATCAGCCACAAATCAAATTTCGTTTCGCAATCCGAGGAGAAAATATTGCGCGAGGTTTGAAAACACGTGCTTATTGTAAACATTAACTTTAATTGCAAACATATGAATAGGTGGACACGTGTCTGAACATGTTATTATAGGAACTCCTGGAAAACTAATGGATTGGACAATTAAATATAAATTCTTTGATCCAAAACAGATAAAAGTGTTTGTATTGGATGAGGCAGATGTGATGATTGACACACAAGGACACAGACAACAGTCGATTCGTATCCAAAAATCACTTTCACCCGATTGTCAAATGATGTTATTTTCTGCAACATATGAACAAAATGTTATGGAATTCGCAGAAATGATTATTCGTGATCCGGTTATTATAAGACTTAAACGAGAAGAAGAATCACTCGATAATATTAATCAATATTATGTTGAATGTCATAATGAAGATGACAAATATGGCGCATTGGCCAATATATTTGGTACGATATCAATGGGACAGGCATTCATATTCTGTCATACGAAACTATCGGCTAATCTTTTGGCGCAAAAACTAAGAAATGTATGAAAAAAAACAGTTTTATTAAGTTATTGATTATTGTTATTGATAGGACGGACATTCAGTTGGATTAATATCCGGTGAATTAACAGTTGAAGAGCGAACGAACGCATTGAAACGTTTCCGTGACGGACACGAACGCGTACTCATTGCAACCAATGTGATGGCACGTGGCATTGATGTGGAACAAGTGACTGTTGTCATCAATTATGATCTGCCCATTAATGTGGAAACCAAAGATGTGGATAAAGAAACGTATTTACATCGAATTGGTCGAACTGGTCGATTCGGTAAAGAAGGTCTTGCAATCAATTTCGTTGATTCACAAAAAACACTTAAAATGGTTAAAGAATTGGAAAAACATTTCGGAAGAAAAATATCGAAATTGGATGCGACAGACATCGATGAAATCGAAAAGATTAATCAAGACTGATCTGAATTCAATTGAATTGAATGAAAGTTTCAAATGATTTCATATTTTCATTAAAAGTTTTCTATAAATTCATTAAAAATTAGTTTTTATTTAATTTTCATTTTGTTTTTGATTCAAAAAATGTTTTTCATTTTAATAAAACTGTTTATTAAAGTCATGATGACGTCATTCATCCGTTCATTCATTACAAACTGCACAAATGACGTCACATTCATATTCTCATTTCGTATTTATCATACAATCCCTTGAATGTGAATGACTTTGCATTTGATTTGAGTTTTCATTTATTGTTTGAACTGTTTTATTGAAATTGATATCAAAACAATGTATGAACAAATGGATTCATTATATTCGCAACAAATGCCAAAACAATTGACACGAACTCCTGTTACGACTGGAACATCAGTGTTGGGCATCGCTTTCGATGATGGAGTGATCATAGCAACGGATCAATTGGCTTCTTATGGATCATTGGCGCGATTCAGAACTAATGTTAAACGTGTTGAACGGATTAATCAAAACACTTTGATTGGTTGCGGAGGAGATTATGCCGATTATCAACACTTATTGGCTGCCATTCAACAGAAAGTGATTGATGAGGAAAGCGCTCAAGACGACCATTATTTAACACCAAATGCTTTGTTTTCGTGGATCACAAGAATTCAATACAATAAACGATCGAAGTTTGATCCGTTGTGGTTGAATTGGATTGTTGGAGGACGTGATAACAATGGTATTGTTGTCAACACGTGTTATATGTTGTTATGAACACTTTGTTTGTTTGTTTAGGAAAACCATTTCTAGGATTTGTTGACAAATTGGGAACCGCTTATGAAAGTCCATTAATAGCTAATGGTTATGGAGGTTATATAGCACTTCCATTAATGCGCGAAGAATATGAGAAAAATGGTGGAAAATTCACTGAATTGGAAGCAAAGAAATTAATTGAAAAATGTTTAACAGTATTGTATTATCGCGACGCGAGATCTGATAAGAAATATCATTTGGGAATTGTTAACAGTAATGGATGTACTATTGATGGACCATTTGAAGTGCAATCAAATTGGGACATTGCATCGTATGTTCATGGATATGAATGAATCAATTTCTATTTCTATTCATATTATTATTATTAAACTTATGTTTCAAATAAAAACTTTTTCCTATTTTTTTGATTCATTGAACGGATGTTTGAATGAAAGGAAATGAATGACAAAAATGAGTGAAAATATTATTAATTAAAATAATGAAACAAATTATATATTATTTAAGTTTATTTTTGATTACAAATAAATGTGAAAATATTATAATTAATAATATTAACACTAAATTTGTAATAATATTTAAAAATGTTAATTCAAATGCACTTAATATTGAAAATGAATTAAGTTTTGGCACATATTTTGGTTTAACATTAGCTGTTAATCAACAAAAACGTGTAAACAATATGTAAATACAAATCAATTGTTTGTTGTCTTTTACTTATTGTTAACAATGCTTTAGTGTATTAATTGGTGCGCCACGCGATCGCGATCGTGACAACAATGAACGAACTGGTTCTGTATTGAGATGTGAATGGAATGATAATAACAATAAAAACCAAATTATTAATTGTAATCCAATTAATAGTAATTTAATTTCAGGTTTGTTTTCATTGTTTCTCAACAATTATTTAAATCTTATTGTTGAGTAATAAACATTATTGTGTTAAGTTAGAGGTCGGACAGTCAAACATCAAAAACAAAACAAAGTTATATGATTTTATAGTTTAAGTCATATATGATTGAAAATCGGTCTTAAATTTTTCACGATTTCATTAGTATTGACCGAAAGGTCGAAAGCTCTTGGAAAGGATAAACTTAAATTTTTAACCATTATAAACACATCGACTTGAATTTAAATTTATCTATTTCTGGTAAAGCTGTTAACGAGTCGGTGTGATTTTTTAGTTATTTGTTTCGATTCGGTTAAACCGAAATCATTTTACACGAACAAGAAAAAAATCTATAACACGACAAACAATTTTTATTGACAAAAAAATGGAATTTTTGTTCCTAAAAGAGATAGAGTTAATAAGAGAGAAATACTGGATGCCTTGTAAAAATTTTCAAATGTGATATTTTTTTAAGATAGAGAATAATTTTCTGATTATAATTCCAAAATTAAATATGTTCTATAGGGGACGTTCTAGGAAGGAAAAGTTTCAACAGTTTATTTTTTAAATATTATATAATTTAAAGTAGATATTAAGAATTATTTCGTAATTTTGTAATTAATAACTTGTGAAAAATAAACTGTTGTATTATCATGTAAACATGTTCAAGATAACACATTAACACCCCCTATAGGACTTTTTTAATTTTGCAATTATATTCAGAAAAATATTCTCTATCTTAAAAAAATTATCACATTTAAAAATTTTCACAAGACCGGATCCTTTTGCTTATGAACCTCTTTATCATCAAAAATTAATATTTTTCATAAATTCAACATTTTACCCTATCAAAAGTTTTGGTATGGGGTCATAGTTACACAAAGTCGGAAGCACTAGGGGGGTCAGATCCTGAAAATCTCAAATTTTTGAGTGAGGTCAAAAACTCATTATTTTGACCTTTCAAATTTTTTTTCTAGACAGAAACCTAAACCAAGCCCCCTCGAAAAACTCGACGAATTTAAACGATAGTTTTTTTTTAAATTTTGACAAAAATTTAAAGGGGTCACAAAAAATTATCGGTTTTGATGCACAATTTTTTAACATATGACAAAAAATTTTTCAAAATTTTCAATTTTTTTCGTACTTGAATTTCTCAAATTTTGGGAGGGAGTGATCGGATTTTCAAAATTTCCAGGGGGTCAACCCTGGGCTAGAACCCCTTGGTATGGGGTGTTCAACATTTATCATCCAGATTTCTAGGGGTATTAGGAGGTGAACCCTTGGCAAGAGAACCCCACATTCAGTTAACTATATTTTAATTATAGACATCAAAACGAATAATATGTTTATCGGCGGAAGTATTATATCAAATGGAACTGATTTTATAACTTGTGCTCATATTTGGACATTAAGTATCAAATATAACAGAGGAAGAACAGATCACAATCCAATTGGGAAATGTTATATAATCAATAATTCGGGACAAGTTATGTCATCAATCAATTTTAATTCATTGAATAATTGGATCATAACAGAAGATGGTATTGCAGAAGCAGGACGTCCTTTCTATTCAACATCAATGGCCGGTTTTTCATTATCATCTCTTGTATGGAACTATTATTAAAATTTAATCAATTGATTCATTGATTTATTCAATAGAGTGATTCCACAATAATATTTGGTGCACCGGGTGTTATCGACTTTATGGGAACTATTCTTAAACACATTCAATTCCGTGAACCAGATATTCTTAAACTTTATACGAATTTACGAAACAATAATAACAATGAAAATATTCCAACACTTAATAGTTATTTTGGATATTCATTAACAAATGGTAAATTCTTTAATCGTGAAGAATATATTGTTGTGAGCGCTCCACGAAATCATTACAACAATGGAACCGTAAGTTAAGCTTAAGTTATGTTCAATAATAAAACTTATTTAATTAATATTAATAACAATATATTTTTAGGTTTATTTATTTCGTGCAAATAAAAGACTTGATTCTATAAAACTTTCCGACAAAACAACAATAGTTATTAGAAGTGAAAGTAAAACAGGAAATGGAGAATATTTTGGATCAACTTTGTTAGCAATAGATCTTAATAATGATAGGTTATCGGATCTAATCATTGGTGCACCACTTTATTCCGAAAGAAATCAAAGAGAAATTGGAAGAATTTATGTTTACTTAACATCAAAGGTTAGAAAAAAAAGTTTTATAATAGTTTTATAAAAGTTTGTCAATTAATCTGAAAAGGATTCGATAAGATTCTCGAAAGCAATTGATGGTAAGAAATATGCGTCACGATTCGGTTCTTCACTTTCTTCTATTGATGTCAATTTAGACAATTATCAAGGTTTTGGTTTTATTTGAATTTAATAAAATTTACAAATATTTTAAAAAGTTTTTTAACCAAAAAATAGATGTAATAATTGGTGCTCCATATGAAACAAATAGTGATTCATCAACAAGTGGTGCCATTTATATCTATTATGGAAGTTCTAATGGATTGGAAACGGATTCGTTTAAGGTTAACAAACAAAAATTAATTACATATATATTTAGTAATTAATTTAAATGTTTTATTTTTAGAGAATTGGTTCCGAAAATATAGAATTGAATTCAATTAAATTAAAGGGTTTTGGTATAAGTATTGTTAGTGACACTGATTTTGATAACAATGGTTATAATGATATTCTAATTGGTTCTTATGTTTCAGAACATGCAATACTTTTAAGGTTTTATTCTTGAGTTTATTACTGTTTTCAAAAAATTAATTATTAAATCAATTACTTTATTGTTAAGAGTGTCACCATTGGCGAAGTTCGATATATCCGTTGATTTTATTCCATCAAAAGTTAAATTGGGAGAAATTAATTGTTTAAATAATCAAAAAACATGTTTTAATGTAACATATTGTGTAAACTTTATTGGAAAACATTTAGAAAGTGATTTACAATCGGCTTTAATAACATTAAAAGTAAGCGATCGAAGACTAAGAGCGAGAGAAGTTCGTGCCATTATTAACACGAAACCAAACACGAAAACTATTAAATTGAAAGCGAATCGTAATCAATGTTTTAACAATGAAATGTCATTTCCGGTTTCGTTTACAGTAAGTATTAAGCATTATTGTTAAGTAAACCGTATTCCGCCGCATTATCTTCCACATGGGTCACAGTGAGGGGTGGGGAATAAACGCGGATTATACCCCATAGCAACCCAATTTGCCCCATGGAGTAAAAATTGAGTTACGATAATATAGTTTTTAATTTAGATTTGAAACTCAGCTTTGAAACTTGAAACCCCCAGTGGGGTATATTGCGAGATGTGGTGAGGGGTGGGGTAAACACTCGGTTTATAGTAACTGACTAATTTTCCAATTTTACCGCAACTTTTATTATACCCCACTGGGGATAATGCGCCGGAATACGGGTATATGTGTATTGATATCTAAAGGGCGGATTTTCCGGGACTAAAAAGCGATGAAAACGGGAGGGAACCGGGAACTTAAATGTATTAAAAACGGGAATGGTTCCGTGAAATATTATTTTTTTGAAAAAATATTTTATAAAAAATGGATTTTATACTATGTATCGTGACATTTTAAAATTAACTTTTTATCATAATTATAATTTTTAAAATTTTTTTTACATTTCATGAACAAAATATTTATCAAAAAAATTTCTTAAATTTGCATTCACTATATATAATTTTATTAGATTTGGAGCCATTTTCTTAGAAGATTAATAATAAATGTGCTAATTTCATACTTTCAAACAATTTTTAAGACTATAAGAACGCTTTTTGTGCATTTACTTATAAATTTGTTGCTAAATATAGAGAAAACGGGAACTTTTTGGATATTTGTGCATATCCGGGATTATTTTAATAAAACGACAAATCCGGGAAAAAGGGGGAAAATAAAATTACTTTTAATTAATTATGTAAACTTCATAGAAGTTAATTTATTAATCTCCCAGTCTTGCGATCAAAGAAAAAAGACGGGATTTTCCAGGAAAATCCGCCCTTTATTGATATCTTGTTGTGCATTGTTGTACTGTCTGTTTAGGGCGCGGACAATGTCATAGACATCGCGACTCCAATCGAATTTAAAGTTTCTGCCGAATTGTTAAACAATGAAAATAAACAAACATTTTGTAAAACATGTGCTTTTGCTGAAACGTATACAAACTTTTATGAGGTATTCATTCAAACAATTATAACTGTTTTAATAATTGTTGTTATATTCAGATAGAGTTTGAACATGGATGTCATAAAAGGAAATGTTTGGCTGATCTCAAGTTATTCATTGAAACCAAATATGATAATCAAGTATTGAATCCAAATTCAGAGAAAACCATTTTAACTGAAGGATATAAAGACACGATTGATATGGAGATAACTGTTGAAAACGTTGGAAATGCGTCTTTGAATACAATGTTATCGATTATAATTAAACCACAATTATTGGAATTAAGAAATAGTGGAGATTTTAAAAAATGTGATTTCAATTCAACGACAAATCAAATCTATTTGTGTTTAATTAATAGAATATTAGAACAGAATAAGAAGCAAACAATTGAATTACATTTTAGTATAAATCACGTGAAATCAAATCATATTAACTTTCAATTTGAAATAACAAGTGATAGCGAACTGACAAACAAACAAACATTGTTGCAACAAAGAAATTATGAAATCCGAAAGAATGCATTGTTGTTAGTGATGGCAGAAGCGACTAATGATAACTATTCTTATACGCATAAACTCAATGAAGTTTCATTTTCCATTATCTATGAACTTATTAAAACTGGTCCTTCAACTATCAATTCACCGATACTTCAATTATCATTGCCTGAAGCTATTATTGAGCTTAAAGTATGTTTAAAGTATTTTTAAAGTTTAAGTTCACATAATAAACATAAGTTTACATTGAATTACAGGACGAATCAAATGTTATTTGCGATAAACAATACAAAGCAAACAAATATGAACTGATTGTTGACGTAAACAATACAATCAATTTGGAATGTGATCACAACAACAATGCGAAACAATGTTCGAAATACACGTGTGTTTTGGATAAACTTGATTCAGGTTCGAATAGTGTTCGCGTGGAAATCAAAATGGCATTATTGCCGGCACGCGTCAAACACGTGCTCGAGTTCTATAGAACTTTGAATTTGTATGTTTTGGCGGAAATACTAGTGGAAGACAAGTTTGAATTCGAGACAGAAATATCGGCGCACGCGTTAACTAAAGTGAGTTTTGCGCATCAAACGTCAACAATGGATAAACACGTGGAATTGTGGATATTGTTTGTATCAGCTGGTTCTGCAATACTATTTCTGCTCATTATTATCATTGTTCTCATTAATGTAAGTTTTGTTTCGTTAACAATACAATGCAATGCAATGCTAACACGTGTTATATATATAACATCTGTAGTATGGATTCTTTCGTCGAAAAAAACGTGAAGAATTGATTAAAGTGAAACAAAGATATTCGATGAAACCAAATGACACATTATTAGCACAACAATGCAATATTGAAGACTTAATCAATGATCAAAATGATAATCAAAACTAAATGTAAGTTTTAATCACAATTAAAAATTTAATTTTTTAATTAACCTTTTTTGTGATAAAATCCTACAAATAATTATTGTTTTTTCATTATTTTGTGATCATTTTGTGTAATCTTGTGTTGAATAACAACTAAAAAATGGTTTATTAATTATTAAAGATTAATAAAACAAAATAATGACAACAATAAACATTAATTTGCAAAACGAATACGAAATCTATTTAATTATAATTGGAATATAATTTTAACTCTAATTGTTAACAAAAAAAATTAAAATTACAGTAAAATACAATTAAAAATAACATTAAAAAAGAATATTAAGAAATTAATTTCAGTCCATTAAACTTAAATTGATTGAAAATATTTTAATGGTTAAATTAAAAAAGTTTTAGCATAACATATTTTATTTTGTTTTTTGAATACAAGTATCATTAAAATTTTGTATTTTGTGTTTAAAGTCATTTAAAAGCAAAAAATAGATAAATGTTATGAACTTGAAATGCTAATTACAATTTCGGTTTACTTTAAAAGTTTAACTTTTCAACGAAAAAAATAAGGAAAACTAATAAAGATATTAAAAACTATAGAAATAATGAACACAAACACAAACCGACTAATGAACGTAATTTTGTTAACTTTTATAAAACTTTTAAATTTATTGAATAATCACTATTAAAATCTTTTAATCCTTTTTATATTTTAATTAAAAATCATTTTATTAATTAATATATGACATAAAAATAAATGATACATTTCATTGAAATTATTATACAATTATGAAAAATAAGTTTTTTGACACTTGATATGAATTAATAATCGAGTATATATTTATTAATCAATTAATTTACTTAATTTGATAAAAATTAAAAATTAAGACCATTTATGTTATCATCAATTAAAATAAAATAGAATAAGTGTTGAATAAGAAATATATCAAAGATTATATCTTAAAATAAAATGAAAAATATATAATTTATTACTAAAACTTTTTTTGGAAACAACAATACCTTATATTAGAAGAAGTATTAATCGATATATAAATGATATGATGTATTGTTAACGCATTCATTCATACATTAGTTGTTGTTTGATCATTGTTGTTATCCCATTGTTTAGACTTTTCGCAACAATTTTTATGACATTCAGTCGTACAATAATTATATTGTCGTTGTTGTTCATCTTGTTGTTCGTGTTGTTGTTGTTCCTCTTCTTCTTCTTCTCTTTCTTCCTGTTCTATACTATAAGTCACATATTTTTGATCATTGATATCATCATTATTAACACAACAACTATTATTATTAAGATTAACGCAATTATGATGACAAATAACTTCATAGTTATGTCTATCATTAGAACATTGATAATCATTAGAATCAATTATAATTGCCATATCCTGTTGTCCTTCAATTCTTTCATAAATATTCTGTTCATTGTCAACAATGGCATCAAAATGTTGTTCAGCATCGAAATCACTGTCATATTGTTCGTGATTATCACATGAACTTGATCTGGAATTATGTTGACACGCACTCGACTGATAATTAGTGTCAGAAGATGTATCACAACACGGACACAATGAACCATAATTATTGGAATCGCTTTCCATTATATAGTTATCGTCATTGCATTGCTTTGTCGGTGATGTTTGTGTTTGTGGTGCACTCAATGATATCACACAGTTTGGTCCCAATGAACGTATTAAATCTTCGTCCTGTTTGAACAATTATTTATAGATTTATTGTTCATTTAATTGAACTGAGAGTGAAAATATTTTTTAAACTTTCAAAATCAAGTTTTTTTGTTGTTGTGTTTGAAGGTCATTACAATAATTGTTAAATAAAATATATTATGTTAAATGAAATTTAATATTAAATAATAGTTATAAGCATTTGTTATGAAATGAAACGCGAGATTTAAATTTAATATAATAAAATCATAAGATCTCAAACATGTTTAAACTTTAAAGTTTTAATATGAGAAACTTTTGAGATAAAAATTTGAGAACAAATATGATAAAAGTTTAGTATTATTAGAATTTTTGGTTATCGTATTATATTTTAGTTAACCTTTTCGAACTAATATTCACTAATATTCTAGTTTTTAAGAATTAATTATCGATTATTTAAAGTTTAAGTAAATTTTTTGATTAATTTATAATTTATTCCGATATCTATTCAAAAGATCACGTGTTGTGTTAAACAAAGTTTAAGTTGATTTAAAGCTTACATAATGTTTAGCATAAAATTAGTTGAGAACACAACACATAACTCTTAAACTGAATGATAACTCGTATTCGTGTTCACTATTATGCATAGAAAATTATTTTAAATATATTTAAATAATACGTCAACATTTTTCACTAATCTTATTACTGTTCCAAAAAAGTTTTATAATTCAAATCGTGAACACATTAAATCAAAGCAGTCATAAAAATTAGACACAATTGCCTATCAATTTGATCCAAATATAAATAAATTAGTTTAAAAGTTACGGATTAGTTATAACATGATTACCTGTTTGACGCCATTCGTATATATTTGAGTGGCAACAATGACCTTCCTCTTCAGTTTTGGATGTCCGGGCCAGTCTTTGGCACAACACGACAAACTTGCGGGCCATATCACTCTTACGCACGTGAATATTGATAATAATGATATGAATAATTCAGACAAAAATGATAACAATATATTGGTTGATATGAATGTATTGGCGGATGAATCGCGCATACCTTTATAATACAAATATAATATGAAATCATAAAAAATTAGATCAGTTTTAATACAAATCCTTATTTTTATGTTTGAAAAAACGGGTTTTCAAACGAAAAAAAATTAAATTAATATTTAAGTAGTAATGGTATCAGTTTATCATTGGATCAGTTTATGATTTGCATGTTTGAATATTATAACGTTAAGAAGACATGTAACTCATAATAATATATTGAGCGGCACTTTAAAAGTAATAATAATAATAATAATTTTCTTACCAAATATCATTAAAACAAAATAACTGGACGTGAGTAAGATTGTCATTATTGATAACGCGAAATATATTTTGACTTGAATTTTCGATTTAGAGATATCGCGTTTTCTCTTATGTGAGGTCACAATACCCATGAGTCCTGCCATCACGAAAATAGCGCCACACCACACACCTGATCCCATTTGTTTGCCAAATTCACTATCAATTAGTAGATTAATAATGGAAAGTGTGATAAGTGTTGTGCCAATTATAAGATGCATTAAACCAAAGCCTAATAATGCTTCTCCGGTCAGATCTTTGCTGTAATAAAATGACGCTTTATTATCTCTTAACGATTCCACACTCGATGATGGAAGTCCTTTCAGTTTGATTATGTATATCTCTTCCATTGCTTTGGGTGTCTGTGTCTGTGTATATGATCTGAAGTGTAACAGAAATCATATGAGAAAATAGAGTGAATTGTATTTAACGCCAAACACAAAACCAGAATAAAATATAGAGTAATATAATATATTGAATGGTTTGAGATATCAAATGATTATCAGAAGAAAAACTGTGCGAAACGTGAGAAAATATAAATATATGTTACGAATATATGTTTGAATTTCGTGAACAATAATAAATAAAAAATGAGGGCGTTTTGGGTTTATTTAAAATTTTACTCAAACTCTGAAAAAATATCTGAACACAAAAACTATAATTAGAAACAACAAATCAAATTAGTTTTAAAATAATGTTTTATCTCATGATTTATATATAACGTTATATTGCGTGCGAGATATCTTTGTCAACTTTTTTTAAAGTAATAAACTTTTATTAATTTAACGTGTTTTATACGTTATAAGCTTAGTTAAAGGTCGGATGAAATAAGATTGCTTTAAAGTTTAAACTTTAGTATAAACAAAAGTATAAACTCATAATTTAAGGGCAGTTTCATATAAAATCATGAATTTAAAAATCAGTTTACCGTTTTTTATTGGATTATGAATACAATTATTTTGCCAAAACTAATCGACAATTTTGCAATTTTTTTGATTTTAAATAGTTATTTCTAAATCAGTTTAGGGGTTTGATTGTTGACATACATAAACCTATTTAATTGTTGCTCTTTTCATACAAACTATTAAAATAAAATATTTCTAAAACCAGTAACAGTAACTTTTGTAAAAAAATTTTTACAACACATAACTCAAGCCATATATAGAAATTATGTAAATTTCTCACAAACACAAACTAATTTTATTTCTTCATAGTTGTGTGAATTATTTAATAACATTAGAAATAAAAAACCGATTTGTTTGTGTTTTGCACATTTAAAGTAAGAGTTGAATAACTTTCATATAAAAAACTTTGAGCTCATCTTTCTCTCACTTATATATAAAATATATCTAAATGTTTGTTCAATAATCACTTTGAAGATTACAATCTACGCATAGAGAGAAAGAAAGAATAAAAAACGTCAAAAAGCAGGTTCAAACTTAAATCTCTCTCAAAGAACCTGAAATGAACTTTTTATCGAAAGAGTGAGAGAAACGAAGAGTTCTGTTCTGTTCCTCAAACGGAAAAAAATCACTTATTACACGCTCTTTTTGAGTTTTGGCATCTTTTTATAGGAATTAATTTAGTCTGCGATGTTTGACCGTAATATGATTTTGTGATTAATGATTATATGAAAATATTTTAATCGCATGTTTAATAATAGCACGTTCTTTCGTATTAAAATTTTCAATGTTATTATTTTATAGAAAATGATAAAAGCTATTATTATAAAGTAATTCTTCGTTTATATTGTTTATAGAAAAGCTTTTGTTTCGTTATTCAAGTTTAGTTCAAATATTATCTGATGTTATCTTCAACTTTGTAAGAACGATCAAGAAAAATGTGATTCAATAAAATCACGAATAAAAGAGGTTCTAATGCTCATTTAATGCTTGGAAACATTTTAATTTACTTCCTATAAGTAAATGCTTATCAAATATGTTTTGTTTAATATCTAAGGTTTGGTGCGTTAAATCATTATATAATATTTCATTGTTTTAGTACTGAACTGATGGGTAATTAACCAAAACATATATAAAACATTTCAATTATGTATAGTTTGATGACACTATTATGCGTTTGAAAATTGTATCACAAATTTGTTACACTCTGTATAGTAAAATGTCATTAAAACTGGTTGTGTTTGTTATCAACATTTTTGTTTCTCTCGTTTTTGTCTCGAAAATAAAAACCTAACAAAAAACAGTTTTCAATTTATGTCTTAATTCGCGATTACCGTAAATACTAGACTATTGTTCAAAACTAAGTTTAACTTACAGTGCAGTAACAGATAACATATAATTGAATAAAAATCATTTGTCGTTTAAAGTTTAGTGACAGGAAGTGATTTTACAGTTTCTTAACTGTATTTTTGAAATATATATATATTTATTTTTTTGTTGTAAAACTATTATTTAATAGAACTGCTACAATATTTACGTTCCACATCTACACAAATATTTGAAGTGTTCTAGAAATACGGTAATAATTGAAAACCACTTTATTTTGTACGAAAATGCTTAACAACTATAAAGAAATATATTTCATTTATAAATGTCTTATTTTCAATTTAAAGAAAATAATGTCTTCTTTTTTGATCCTAAAAATAAGTTTTTATTACTATAATCGCAAAAATTCATTATTAAGTATTGTCCGCGTCTCTGAAATTGTCTGCAAAAAATAATGTTTAAGTATAAGTTTATGACTGACTGTGTGTTACAGACAAGTGCCGTTTTTTAATGGACAAATACAATAGCGTGCACAACAAAGCGGTAATAATTCACGCATAAAAGCGTTGAGCAAAGCTGTGGCCAATAATACGCTTTTATTCAAATCAAAGGTCACAATACTTTACTGTATTTATCCATGAAACTGATTCACGAGACCATAACATTGTTGTACATATTATTTATTATTATTTCTAAAACTTATACAGTTTTTCGTAATATTTGTTGAGTTTGTTTTGAAATTAATAAACTTTTAAAGTATTATGACTTAAATTATGTTAAAGAAGATTAGACTATAAACAAGTTTTAAATATATATAACAGTTAACTTGTTTGAACAAATTATACTGTATATCAAGTGAGTAAACAACTTTTATCGGTTTTTGAAGTTTGATCATTATTATTGGCAAACATTTATCTTAAGAACTAAATAGTTATATAAATAAAGTTAACTGATAGAAACATTTAAACAAATTATAAGTTTAACGTCAAACTTACCACTTCCTTAGTATTTCTCAAAAATAACGGTTCATTTTAAGTTTTAAATTTTTGGTTTAATATATTTGATTATTTTTCGCACTTTAATCGACATTCAATTATTGATCACATTTTCAGTAAAAACTAAATACTGTTTTACCAGAATAACGAAACAAAAAAAAGTTTTATTGATTTAGTTATCAAAAAAGTTGCACAAAACAAATCAAAGCATACTTTTTTTATCGCTGTTTAAAAAGTAAATGGTGTTAACCAATAAGAAAACTTTAATACGAAAATATGAAATTATCACATAATCGCACATATTATGATGAATTAATAATAATAATTTTGATTATGGATTTAATATCGAAATTGGCACTCAATATTTCAAATCAAATAACTTTTTTGTGCGTTGTGTTTAGTTTGCGCTACTTTTTTGAGCAAAAAAAACTAATTAATAATACTGTACAGTATATTGTCGTTTGTTTTTCTAACACTACAGTACGAGAACCGTATGTCTGTATGTCTAACAGCAACAACAGCAACACACAGACTGAATGGCTGACTGTGTGTGTAGTGTTGTGTGGCTAACAGTAGCAGAGCTTGTTTTTTAGCAGAGATTGGTTTTTATTTTTGTTGTGTTGCGTGCTCTCGAATATTTCTCACTAGTTTTCGCTTAAAATGATTTTCTCATACAATTAATGCATTATTTTGTGCGAATAACTTTATTTTAAATTTAAATTATGAAAAATATTTATGGATTGTTTAACATTCATCTTATTTTTTAGATGTTTTTTAAGTGACTTTGTTCACTAATTTAAACTTTTTTCCCTATTTTTTATGACACGTCCATAAAAGTTAAAAATAGTTGCAATAAATGTAAACAAAATATTTTACTTTATTTATAGAACTTTTTAACGCCCGATCATAAAGATTAAGCCAATTATCAAAATAAAGGTTCAATGGATTAATTTTACTGTAAATATAAGATTAAATCTGAGTTGAAATGGGATTTAATATATTATTGTTAGTCTAATTTTAAATTTTCAATAAAAAGTAAAAATAGAAAAACGTTGGTCTTTAATGACTGATTTAAGAGTCTATAATATTATAAAATACTATTTGTTGCAATTTTTGTGAATCGTCACAAAAACACATCAAAAAGAAATAAAATTAACTCGTTTTTTCAATTATCAAAGAAAATGTAATCTTATTTTTTGCAAAAAATGCTAAAATTTGTGTTCTTTGATGAAACTTTGTTTGGACGAAACGAAATCTTTGATAACAGTTATACCAAAAATTTAATTTAACAATAATTATTTTTGATTTTTTTTTCGAAATTTAATAAATAATTTATCGAAAATATTAGTCTTATTTTCGAATAACCAAATAGTCTATCTTCAGAATATAGAAGTTTTACATGAAAAAAATGACAACACTTTTCATTTGTATATTCAAAGAACAAATCTTAAATTGCCGTAATCTTAATAAGAATCACTTAATCTGAATTTAATTTAAATTTAACATTACCTTATGCCACATTATTTTGATTTTTGTATTCCATTATTGATGTTATTTGGACGGACAGACAGACAAATCCATATGAGAAAGTCAGCGAAAAATATTACCATAAAAGAAAATTCCGAAAATTTTCTGAATTTGATGTTAGCGAACAAACTAGACTAAAATAATAATTTTCATAGAATTTTTCTGAGTATTAGAGCATAACATTTTTAGCATTAGTATCGCAACAGCAATAGCGGATCAACAAGTGTTTCACAGTTGAGGTCTCTTTTTATCGATTTTTATGTTATTATATCATAAAGGGTGGCATTCATTACACTCATATAAATCACTATTAAGTGATTCCGTGAATCAAATTTCTAAACCATATAAAACTCACCAAAAAAGTTTAATAAATGAAATATTTCCGTAAATATTTTCCTATAATATTATGAAATCACAATTGCATAACAATTAATGAATTGAATAATGATTTGTATTTTACAATATTATATATATTTATTGTTAAATATAATATTATTAAAAAAATCCAGTTTATTCACAGTTTAAACACATATTTAATTTGATCTTATTTTCACTTTAATCATCTGCTCTGAAATTTTTGTGCAAATCATGCAAATCTTTGTTCTAAATAATGGATTTTATTTTTGGCACATTTTACTAACGCTAACAGTAATAACAAAGCTCTTAATTAAAAGTTAATATGCATTCTTAACGCTTACAGTATATCATTTAAAATCTTTACGTTGAAAAAATTTTCTTCAAGTATTGTAAAAACTTTATATGAAATAATGAAAACATTTTTTAATTTAAAATTAAAAATAATGGAAATTAACAGAAAATGTTTTAAAAATTAAATATTACTAAATTATTAATAATAATTAGAATTTTTTTACATTAAACTTTTAATAACATAACAATTAGTTTGAAGCTTTGAGCAATAATTAAACCAATAATTTAATTTTTTAACCAATCGTTTAATTGGAATATGTTTTGAATCAATTATTTATGAATTTTAATTATTAGTAAATTTGTTCTATTTTTGTTTGTTTTTAAAATCCAATTATTTATACTAATATAGTATTTCGATGCAAACAATCCTAAACAATGTATTATTATGTTAACGTGAATGAAAATGAATTTGAAGTAATTTATAGTTTTGTAATAAACAATCATTACCTAATTGTATGTAATGGTCTATCAATACAAGTAAGATTAAGATATCAAATATAATTATGAGTCTGATCATGAAATATAATACTGAGTTTTATTTATTTTATATGATTGTATACAAAAGTTGGTAACATTGGCGACATCTTGTGTTTAAACATGATTGACATTACTTTTCGTTTGATTAGGAAATAAATTCTTTAATTTCAAATAAGATAAAACAAATCTTTTAAGAAAATAAAACACTAATTTTAAAATATTACAAAATTAATAAATTACACGAGTTATGAATTTTAAAAAATTTCAAAACCCGTGACAAATAATGATTAAAATTTTGAACTTATAATAAAAACCGGAAATTTTGTTATTTTAAGTATTTTTGATTTCAACGGAATATTTGATAATTCTTTCTAAAATTAGCTTATTTCTATCTGCAAAATTAAAGTTATCTATTTTATTAATAAAATACAAATCTCTGTCGGAAAATGTTTTTGTAATAAATTTAAATTATTTTTACGCGACAAAAAAGTTTAATTTTATAAAATGCATATCGAATTGACACTTCTAAACAAAGTCAGAAACAACTTTTATGTAAATGCAAAGCGACTTAAAATTACTGCTAACATTCAAAACATGGTCAATGTGACAGTGAACACAATGCACTGCTTTTAGATTTTGCTATTTTTCTGAGTCCAGAGAAAATTAATACGACAAGTTGTTTGAATAAAACTATAAAATGCAAACGTCAAAAATATTTATCTTAATATATAACTCTCAAAATTTGTCTATCTGTTTGTCTGACTGTGGTTCCCTTTATAGGCTCCTCCCCTGGGGCTCCACCTCCTTGACACCTATATCAATGGATCCAGCTAAATGAGTGGGTATCCGGATGGAATGGATTTTTTTTTGCAATCGGATAGAATTTTAATTTAACCCCCGAATAAAGCTCGTTTTCGTTTTATATTGTTACATTTTTTCATAAAACCACGTTTATAAAAACATATTTTTTGAAATAAATAGTAAAAAGTATGAATGGGACAATTAAAGTATGCCTGATTTTTCCTTATTTTACCCGATTTTCAGTTCATTGCCCGAAATTAACCGAATATAACTGAAAAAATCAACTTAGAAAAAAAATTTCATGAAAAAATAACAAAAATTACTGAAAAATAATTAGGTAAACAATTTATTCGTGGTATTTACTTAAATTATGTGACCCGAATTCATACCCCCCTCCACAAAAGTTGAAAAAGTCTTGAAAAAGGCTCCCTTACCCAAAATTTTGAGTTTTCATTGACAAAAAATAAATATTTTGAAAATTTTGATTAAATGTAAAAAATTGTCTATCAAACTCATTAGTTTTGTAGACGCTCTTGAATTTTGGTCAAACTTTATAAAATTATCGTTTAAATTCGTTTTGTTTCTAAGGGGTGTGGTTTGGGTTATCGCTGAAAAATTTAATCCAGGTTATTCTTGAAAAATTTTTAAAATAATTGGCCAAAATATTGTTGCTTAAATCTGGTGAGTTTAGTTTTGATAAAAGTCGAAAGTAGACCCTTAGACCATCAGAGGAAACCTACGCTTTATTGATGAATAATTTTTTATACAAATAGAATAATTTATGTATTATTAAATTGTAGACTTATTTTTTAAATGTTGAAATATTTTTCGAATCCATGTTACATTACTGTCGGGTTTCATTCAAAAAATTTAATAAACCCGACCAATTTAGTAGTCTAATGATTAATTACTATATTGCTTAATAAAAAATACTATTTATAAGCCCTTTTAGTTGCAACTACCTATTTGAAGGTATAATTAAAATTATCGTCAAATCTTCTTAAGATAAAAGAAAAGTTGTAAAGCGTTGATTATTCATACAAGTTTCAAACAAAAACACAACTTAATAAATATATATAAATTAAAATGTCTAGTTAATCTGCCCTCAATTAAATCTTGAGTAAAAGAATAAAAATGTAATGATATGATAAACTGAATTAAATTGCTCTCAAAGTCATACTGATTTGGCAAACAAACATTGTATTACAAACCTAACAAACATTGAGAAACACTAAATAATGAAATCATTCACTGTTGCAAAACGGAATTCTGGGCGGTTTAGTGGGTGTGAAGTTGAGGAACTGGTCGCCGCTTGTTGTGAAGTGAATTCCCCTTCACTATTGCTATTTTGATCGCTTACTTGTTTCTCATCCATAATCAAAAAAGTTTTCCTTATATACTATTTTCCGATTTTAGCGTCAGTTTTCTGCATATTTGTGCGCAAAAAAAGTTTCAGTTTTTATATTCATTTTTACGTTTGTATGCATTATTTAGTTTCTTAACAATCACTGCAACATAATTATTACGTTTATCTGAGTTTTATGGTAAAAATGTGGAGCTATTTGTTGTGTGTGGTAACGATTTTAAGTGTCACTCAATCGGTGGTCGACTGCCAACAGAAACCGAAAGTAAAAGTTGATGTTTACTACGAGTCATTATGTCCCGATAGTATCAACTTTATTCGTTACCAATTATATCCCGCATATCAACAAATTGGACGGATTATGGACGTTAATTTAATACCGTATGGTAAAGCAAGAGTAAGTATCAATTAATTTAATGTTAATGTATATAATTGTTTGGATCCATTCAGCACACCGAATACGAGAATAATGTGTACTTTTCGTGTCATCACGGCGTCAACGAATGCACGGGTAATATAGTACAGTCGTGCGCCATCGATGTTCTGGGAAATAATATGACCGCTATTTTGCCATATATTTATTGTATGGTGAATGCTATCAGACCACACAAAGCGGGTTCCACTGTAAGTTTGTATACCATTTCATACATTTATATTTATGTTTATTTTTATTGGATTTTTAAATCGAGAACTCTTTTTATTAAAAAAATATTAAGTTATTAAAACTGAAAAAAATATGAAAAGTTATACTCAAATAAATATTTAAGAACAAAATCAAAATATTTAATTATCTATACGTAGAAAGAATTGCCGAAATACTGTTGTATTTCTTTCTCTACTCAACCTGTTATTAAAGGAGGAAAACATTTAAAAGTTTTTCCCCGATAACTTTTTTTCGTAAGTTACGAAAGCATTTCGTATTTCAACGAACAAAAAAACACTAAAAAAACACACTAAAGATTATTATTATTATAATTACGAAACTCTTGTTGCTTTTCTTAGAAGATAAATCTAATATCAAGGCTAATCATGCAAAGAAAAACGAATCTTTAAAATTTTAAATGAAGTAAAATTTAAATTTTATTTTTTATTATAAGACAAAAAATTATTTTGTTGAGGGTTTTTTAATGGGATTATAATAACTGCATTAATAATTCAAATATTTCTAAAAATACAGTAATTTACTACAGTTTAACAGTTAAATTTTTTCAATATAAAGAAACAGTTAGTTAACAATAATCGTATGCGTTTAGTTTCGCATTAGAAAAAGTGTTATTACTTGCCAATCCTTGAAACACAGCATTCTTTTACATTGAAATGGTATTGCATATTAAAAACATTTTCGATTATTTCGAGAATAAAAACGGGTCATTACACTCATTATATTGAACAGTATAAATTAGGAACTCAATGGTTTGTTGCCAAAAAACAGAGTTAAATTAATAAATAAGTTGAGAATATTCACTGAGCATTTCTTAATTTTTTCAAATATAATTTTACTTTGCAAAAACAAAATATGTTCGACAATGAAATATTGTGAATAGAGGTATCTCTTAGAGTTTATGGGTATTTGTTTTTATATTCTAAAATGTAATGTAAACTTGATCTGATTTAAAGATTAAACCCGTCCATCTATTTTTATTTTATTTTTCCATGATTTCATCAAATAGTATAATTTTTCACATTATTGTAATAACAATTAGTATTTTTAAATAAATTCGGTATTTTTAATTTTTAAAATTTTGTTTAAATTTCTCTTTAACTGTTTGCAATGTCTTTCACACTTTTTTATAGTCTATTGTTTGAAAAGTTGTTTGAACCGTATAAAAGTAACACAATTCTTATATTGAAGTGATTTCGTTTTAAACTCTCCATTTTATTCTTTTGTTTACACAAACAATATTACAGACAAGATTTAACGAATAAAGCGTAATTAAAACTGAAATAATAAAACTCAAACAATTGATGCACTGTTACGTGCCATTCATTGTTAGGCATTGTTTATTTATACTATACTGATAATAGGATTAAATATACCGGCAATAACTTTAGTATATTCTTAAAGCACACTAATATCACACACTAATACACTACTTTCTGTTATTCACTATTTTTTGCAAGCTATCAAACATGCTGTGTAAATAAGGAATTGAATTTAAACAACTATTATCAAACATTATATATTTGCATCCACTAACTAAACAAACATTCAAATATGAACTTCTAAAATGTTGACTTAATTAAAAAACGGGCAAAAAATTTTTATTAGATTAAAATATTTGCAACGAACTCAAAACTTGTTTAAAATTTAAATTAAAAATAATTATAAAACTAGATATACTGTAGAAAAGTATTAACTAAAATATTACTTATTTATTTTGTTGTTGAAAACACATTTTATTTGAATAAAAATCAAAAATAAAATATTCCGTATTAATGGAATATTAACTCATCGCATGATATCATAAAATGATTAATTCAATTTGAAAAAAATTTAATGCCATAAAATAAGGTCAAAGTAATTGAATAATCGGTATCTATTAAGCATTCGTATAACTTAGTAGTATTTTTTAAGTTCAAGGGTAATAACCTTCACTTACTGGTAGTAAAAGTATAGCGAAATATTTAGTTCCGTCAGTGTATCCGATATTTTAACATTTGAATGAGTTATCTAAAAGAAAATAATATAATATTTCAGTGCGCATCACAGAATGGAGTGGAATACGAGGCAATACAGGAATGTTCATCAACCAATAAAGGAAAGAGATTACACTTGATTAATGGGAAACGCACTCAAAATCTGTCACCGAAACTCACATTCGTGCCATGGGTTATCATTAATGATGTAAGTATCAATTACGTGATATATCCAACATTAACTCTGCTCTATTCAAATCTGAATACCTTTTCTTTTAACTATTTGTATATAATTTTACTTTGTTTTTGGTAAAAGAATGTTAATTATTGTTATACTCACGTGTATTATTAGCGGCAATCCTTCAAAATCGTTTTTATTATTTTTGTTATGATATGTTAATTTTGATTTATACCGTATTAGTTGAATATGTCTAGTATAAGCTCGTGACAACATTTAAATAATTACTAAACTCAACTCAAATATTTATTGCTTAATTGGTTGATGAATCTGAAGCTTACAATAATGAAGTGCTTAATGCTATCATTAATATGGATTAATCCTTATATACTTATAATACATAGACTATTAATAATAATTATTTTTCATATTTTTCGTTTTACATTATTAACAAACTCTAATTTATTTACCAAAATGGGTTTTAATCATGTGAATAATATATGTTATAATTAATTATTTCATTTTAGTTATAAAAAATTTTATTAAATATTTTTAAAAATTCTTTTACTATAATTTTTGCTTTTAACTTGTTATAACAAAAACATATTCATTACTTCAAAAAGTTAACGCAATAATTAAAATTGTTGTTAATTGATATTCTATTTCGTTAGAAATACACAAATCAAAACCAAGAGCAAGCAATCTCTGGAGATTTCAAGGAATTAGTGTGCGATAATTATTCTGTGAGTAATTAATAATTTAATAATGACTCCCTTATAGCTGCTTAACAATGTAATAATTATTGCTTTTTTATTCATATAATATATAGGGGCCAACGCCTGATGAATGTTAAACATAGAATTAAACACAGGTTTTATATCATTGCGACCTAATTTTTTATATTAATTTTTTAAATTAAAATCTCTGATTGTATTCATCAGTTTTTATACGAATTATATTATGAAAGTTATATAATTTATATTTTCATACATGTAATAATTATATACAATATTGTTTACCATAACAGACACAGTATTTTTATTGTTTTTAGTGGAAGACGGCGTAATTTAATAATACTTAAGTGATGGCATTGATCACAGTTTAAGTCGAATTAATAAATTAGTACAAAAAAGTTAGCTGTATGTACCATAGATATAATAGAAAATTGTGTTTAAATTTATTGATTTTGTTTAGTAATTTATATATAAGCTTAATAATTATATTATCCCATTCTATTACATAGTAACTTAGTTGTTATACAGTATAACCTATAATAACTACCAGTAGTTACTTTCCGCAAAGTATGCACACTATGTTAAAATTAAATTTAATTAATAAAAATTTATATATTTTTTGGACTCTAAAATGCGTTAAATTTGAAATACAAATATTTTTACTTTTTCACATGGTAATTGAATTTTGTAATTAATATTTCAGTTAAATTTAATCATTACGTTTTTAGTAGAGATGGCAAAAAGCTCAGAGTGAGCTTAAACTAGATTGAGCTGAAGCTAAAATTATTTTTGTCAAGAAGCTTTAAACTCCAACTCAAAGCTCACTACATTTTTTGAAGCTTAAGCTCAAGCTCAAGCTCAAGCTCAGGGATTTATGAGCTTGAGATTAACAAGAAGCTCAGAATAATTTAGCTTTTTGCCATCATTAGTTCTTAGTAACAATTTTATTATTAATAATTAAAATTTCATAATAGAAAACACATTAAAATAGTTAATATTAATTTTATTGGTGCATATTTGAGAGAATAACAATTTTATTAAATTAAGTTAAAGTATTTTGAAGTAATCAATTAAACAAATTTGATTTTATTAATGAAATATTCCAATAATGTTAAGTCGATTTAGTTTTTAGATAAAGAGTAACTATTTTTTATATATTTTTGTAATTAAATTTTAATCTCCAGTTATTTCATAAAAATCTGAAGAATTCAAAGTAAAATAATTGCATACTTACGCATGAAATTAAAAATTTTTAGGAAACCGTATATTGTCTTTCATTGTATGTATACTTTTTTAAAGTTAACAAATAATTAGGAAACGGATTATTATGATATACCATAATTTGCCATAATTTACCATAATTTAAATACTCATAATTTATCATAATTTCTAAAACTATAAAAAACACCATAATATGAAATTCACCAATTTTATAAAATTTAATAAAGAAAATTCTGGAATATGTGAATATTATTTGGGATATTTCTAGTTTAAATGAATTAATGAGGCATATTTCACAGTTTTTATTTAAGAATTTAAGATAATTCCAAAAGCTGTATGAACTTTTAATAATAATAAAAATGTTAAAATTTAATTGCAAAAGTTTTTAAAATTTTTTAAATTAAATTATCATATATTTATATACCGTAAATTACAGTGTATCACGATATGCTTAACGACTTCCGCTTTCCACAATACTGTCAATCATTGCTGCCAAACCATGTCTCGCTTACCACTCAATAAGAATCGCATACTACAGTATAATTACTCTCAAACTGAACAATACTTATTTGATGCTATTTTGGTAGCCATCCTTACTGATGCTCCTTTAGACTCCATCCAAATATCATATCACCCTATTCTTCTGTCCTCACACTCGATATGTCCATCACAATCACTGAATAAGTCCCACACAATTATGACACAACTCTTTCCAATACATACAGTTTGCTTCTGAGGTCTCACACCAACGCTATCTTCTCAATACCAGTATATGCTAACAAATGATTGATATAATGACAATAAAAATATTCAAAATGTATGACAAAAATCTACTAAAAATATAAATTCGTTCATGTGTTGCCATCACTAATGCTTAACAAAACCACGCTTAGCTGCGAGAAGTGGAATCTTATAGCACTCGACCAGTGATATGTGCCAAACCCCGAAGTACGCGAAACCGACGGAATTCGACACTTATGAGTGTGTAACTCAGATACGAACGTTAATATCGAGTCATGTCCATGTTTTCCTAAAGCGAGTAACGCCTACTTACGCGTCGCGTTTACCGTATTTATTTAATTATGTTTAAGCGAATCAATCATTTAATTAAAATGTGTTCACACTTTGTTTGTACAATCAATTACTTCTTGAATATATTAATTAAATCAAATTAAATTAAATTTAAATGAATAAACAATTCATACAAAAATACGATATATTTTTATTAAGCGAATACGCGACCGATCGCTAACGCGATGAATACAACACTGAGACTTTAAGTCTCATACTATAAAACATTATTCAATACAATATAAATGATTAATAATACAGTATATAAGTTATTAAACTCTTATCGGTTTTTCAAAACATTAATACGATTTTAAACTTTTTGTCATTTTCAGTGACGCGTAAACTTTAGTAAAAAGTACAGTAAAGTTTAGGCTCACATCACAGCTATAAAAGGTTTATGAGTGCTTAAATGGTTGCAAATGGGCTCATAGTTCTAAACGGGTCATAGTTTCCAAATGAATATGAGCGAAAGCGAATGGGAATTACGTACTAGTTTAAAATAATTACAAACAATAGTTGATAATTCCAATAATAATTTTAATCCATCGAACTGTCGGAAATAATTTTATGATAAGTTTTTTAATTTTATACACGACAGTATAACGTTTTTGAATTGCGCAACGTTTCGACTGACACTTCTAGTCATCATCAGGCGACTTATGCTGATTTGTAATTTACTTTTAAAAAATTAAAAATTTTTGGGACGAATTAAGGCACAACTAAACTTAACAAAACTAAAATCTTAAATGAAAACTTCTCAATAGCTATGTGTTACTAACGGACTTGTTTATTGTTTTACGCTAAACTATTCGGTTGTAAATTTAAGTTTAGTCCCGTCCCGTCCTTTCCCGAAAATATTTTGTATTCATTAATTTGCAATGTCTTAAATTTAGATAACAAATAAATTTTATCAACTTTTTGGGCAAATATACTGAAATCTTTTAATAAATACGTTTAATGTGTATAAGATGGTTAAAAGTTGAAAATTGATAAAATAAGCCGTAAAATTTGAAAAATGATCAAAAATAATAGATATTTGACACATTTATTTGATCAATTAGTGATTTTCGGGATTTTGTGAGCAAAATCTAAAATCCTTTACCTTCCCGATATTTTTATGGGGTAACCCCGTCGCGACAAATCCCGTAAAAATTTGGTTAATCCCGATCCTGTCCTGTCCCGTCCCGATAATCCTTCCAGGTCTACTGTACATTTACATACTGCATATTCTATAAGACTATTATTCCTAATGCTAAAAGCTTTCCCTATTATTACCGGTATATTGCTAATAGTTTCGCTGTATAAAATAGGCTGTCACCGTTTTTGCATAATGGTTTGATAAATCTGTTGCACAAATATGTGCGATACAGTATAACAAAAGATGTTTCCCATTTTCTTTAACACCCAAAAAACTTATAGATTCCATGCTATGCAAAAAAATTCTTTTGCTATCTTACACAATAGAAATTATTTGTTAAAATAACAAAGAGCTAATTTAAGCTTTTAAAGGATAATAAAAAACAATTAGTTTTACATTACGGACTTCACAATTATTCACGATTAAATAAACAATCTTCTATATTAATGGTTAAATTATAGTTGTTGGTCTGATGGACTCGAAATAAAAAGGGATATGTTTTAAAATCCTAATTCAGGTGTAGTTTGGGGGTTTGATAACGGGTGCAATGCCTATAAATTTATTTTTAAAAAGTTACTAGCGTTTTGATGGCAAAGTTTTACAGAAATATCGGCATTCAACAGCATTTAAAATTGTTTTATCGCATCCGTTAAAACTGGAAAAAATTCTTTTTGGTTATTATGAGATCTAAATAATTTGTTAAATAATATTATTTGTGATGATATTTAAAAAACTCATAAAATATTAATTAATAATAATAATTTTGATAATTATTAAGATCTTCAGGCGAAATATAATATAAGCAAAGTTTTTATTAAATATGTGAAACCATATATTTCGTGTGATCGTAAATCAAATAATAATTCGTTGAAATTAAAACATAATATAAATTCGTTTCGATTTAATTGTGATTATAATGAATGCATTTATAAGACAAATACAAAACAACGCTTTCAAAGACATCAATCAAAACATGTCAATGAAAGACAATATACAGTTTTAATCAATTAATACATTTAAGATATCATTAAACCATTCATTAAAATATTAAAAACTTTTCGCAGTACATGCTGCCTTAAGCCTATGCGTTCTATATAAATGACCCAATTAGGAACCCGACAATTTGACGCTTTAATCGATATTTCTGAATGCAGCAAAGATACTTTACTGTTCTCTACTATTAATTTTCATTCCCAAAATAGCTGTTCCTTATTTATTATAGACTGCATTAACTTAACTGGGGTTTAATAACCGTAAATCGCTTGAAGCTAATAATAGAATGACCTTAAACTTAACAATACAAAAGGAAAGACAGTGAAATTATGAACGTGTTTTATGTAAAAGTATATTTTGTGATTTAAATTATAGAAGATTAATATTTGTTATCAGTTCATCATTTGTATTGTAGTTTCAATTAATTAATAATGTCTTTAATAGAAGTGTGTATTAATAATATGTTAGAAATGTGTGAAAAAGTGTCACTAATGTTGAAAATGTGTGAAATACAGCAACAGATTTATAAAACTAATCATTTATTGAGAAATCATTACAATTTCTTATGTCATAATATTTGTGAAGATACTATTAAAACTAATATAGAATTTTCAAATAATAATTGTGATAATTATAAAGAACTTCAAAAGAAATATAAGATAAGCAAAGTGTTTATTAAATATATTAAATCAAATAAATCATGTGAACACAAAATTAATAATAGTTTATTAAAAATAAAGTATAATATAAATATGTTTAAATATAAATGTAATCATAATGATTGCAAATATAAAACTAAATTTAAGAGCAACTTTCAAAGACATCAATTAATACATACCAACGAAAGACAATATGTGTGTGTATGGCCTCAATGTGGACATAGATTTAATCATAATTGTTCTTTAAAGAGTCATCAAAGAAGTCATTTAAATATTAAAAACTTCAAATGTATTCCATGTAATAAACTATTTATGAATAGATATGATCTAAAACGTCATTATTTAATTCATATAAACCATAAACCAATTAAATGTGAATTTAAAGATTGTAACAAAAGTTGTCGAACAAAATCAGACTTAAAAGTTCATTCTCTCCTACACAGTGAAAAAAGATTATATAAATGTGATTTTAAAGGATGCGTTAAAAGTTTTAAACGAAGATCAAACCTTAGATATCATATAAATCGACATTTAGGATATAAAAGATTTAAATGCAATTATAATGATTGTGAAATGAAATATTTAACATCAAGTGAATTATATAATCATATTAGTCATAAACATACACAAGAATTGCGATTATAAATAATGTGACAAATTGTTAATTAACTTCCATTAAAATACTGATCACAAACTCTGCATTAATATGAATAATTTATTGTCTTGAGAAAATATTCATTGAATAAATTGATAAAGCGATTAAGATTTTTAATTTAAAACATATCTCTAGAAATATAACTCAGTTTACAAAAAAAATTCTAAAGAAAAGTCAATTTTAAATATTCAAAAAATATGGAATATTTAAAGAACTTTAATGAGATTTTTCTAACTGATTAAGTGTAAGGTTTAATTTAAATTATTAATAAATTAAAAATATTGTAAAATCGACGAAAGCTAATACTTGATTGACATTCAATTTAATAAACCAAAAGCATATTCATTTAAATGCACGAATGGTTAGGTATAAAATTCCATTTTCTGCCTAAAACTTTTAATTTAATAATTGCATATTACTTAGAGAGAACTTGTAAAAATATTTTATTTGTAATTTTCAATAAAAATTATACTTAAAAATCATTTTTTATTAATCTTATATTCTTTTAATAATTTTATCCTATTTTTATCATTTAAAAAATCATGAATATTTTAAATGATATTTCACATTAAATTGATATTTATTATTAATTTATCAAAATATGTCCATAAAAATTTGTGTAAAATTTATTGTAAACTTCGATATAGTGAATCATAGCAATCAAACAAATTTTGCTCTCAATACTAATGTGTTCATTATACTGTATATTAGTAAAGTAAAATTATAAAGAAAACTCATAGACGGACTTAAAAACGTATTCTCTTGAAAAATAACAGACAATTCTAATTTTCTCAGTAATAGTGTCATAAAATTTTCACTGTTCCATACCCTTTTAATGACTCAAATTCCTGAGCATTTTTTTCCTTATTTATCTTAAATTAGGGTATTTAAACTGGCATCCCTGACATGAGAGCGCTTGTCTTGAGAGCTCCTGACACGAGAGCGAAAATATTAGTATACTATTATTTGGATAGTATACTAAGAAAAGAAAAGTATACTATTATTTGCATTTCCTTAAAACATAAGTTAATGTTTCTTTTCTTTTTTTACTGCCGAGTAAATTATTTCAATGATGACTTCATTATAAAATTGTATTAAAATTCTATAATAGTGTTTTATTAAAAACTAATTTATTGGATAAGTATAAAGAAATAAAAAATATATGAGAAATTATTTGGATAAAGTTAACATTTAATAATTAAATGTCTCATAAAAAATTTACTAAAAAATATTCGTTAAAAGTGTAGGAAAAAGTGTCACTAATGTTGAAAATGTGTGAAATACAGCAACAGATTTATAAAACTAATCATTTATTGAATAATAGGACAAATTTTTTCAAACACTATTATTGTAAAGATAGTCAAATTTTCAAAATCAAGAGAAGTTTAAATTATATAAAAAATATAAGATCGGCAAAGTATTTAATAAAAAATTAAAATTGAATTTCTTACGAAATCTCGATTATTCGAATTCAACGAAATTATAGATAATTCAATTTTATTTAAATTTATTTGTGATTATAATGAATGCAAATATAAAACTAATAATAAATATTGCTTTCAAAGACATCAATCAATACATCTCAATGAAAGACAATATATGTGTGTATGGCCTCAATGTGGACTCAGATTTAATCAACTCATATATATATTTAAAAAATCACCAAAATATTCATTTGAATAATAAACGCTTCAAATGTAATCGATGTAATAAACTATTTAGTCATAAACGAAGCTTATAAAGCCATCAATTAATAATTCAATTGAACATAAAGCCATATAAAAGTGAAATCAAAGATTGTAATAAAATCTTTAAACTGAATAAATGCTTGATATCTCATAGACAGAGTCATAACAATGAAAAACCATTCGCATGTAATTATAAAGGATGTGATAAAAGTTTTAAAGAAAAAACAGATCTAAACGCTCATCGAAATCGTCACATCGGATATAAAAGATATATATGTAATTATACTGATTGTGACATGAAGTTTGTAACATTGAATGAATTGAATGTTCACATAGGTTATAGACATACACGTCAAATGCGATTTAAATGTGATTATAATGGATGTGACAAAATATTTATTACATCATCTATTTTGAAGTGGCATAGAAACGTCGTCTTTTTTCAAATGATAAATGAAAAAATAAAATAAATAAAAATTAACCTTATCTAACCTAACCTTCAACGTAATCGTTTTGATTTATGCGAAAACTTTTTGAATGATGAACATTAAATAAATATGATTTTTTTAAAATTCAATACAAGATAATTAGATCACTAAAATTTAAAGACGATATATTCTGGAAAATCCTTATTTTTATTGGATAAATTTTTAACTAAATCTATAAGAAATATGCACGAATTAGACCAAAATAAGCATTTTGAGACCCATTTTTATAAGACTCAATTTTTATCCAAAACTTATATTTATAAATATTATCACAAAAATGTTGATTTAAAAAATTGACTCTTTGTTTTAATAAATGATTAGTTTTATAAATATTGCTATATTCCACACTAGTGATTATGAGGTTCAGGTTCAAGCCAAAAACCTAAGCCCCAAAACAGAAGCTGAACCTTGAGCCTGTAATAAAGTTAGAGCCTTAGCCTGAGCCGCTTACCTAGAATTTTAGCCTAAGCCTCCGAGCCTCTGAAATTTTTTAATAATTTTTTTTGACGATAAAATAATTAAACGAGTAGCACATAAACTAAAAAGTACTTTTAGGACGAGTATTGGTTGATTTATTCAACTTTTAAATAAAATTAAAGTTGTTTTAAATGAATAATTATGTGGTGGCATTACATTATGCCAGTGTTTTGCTGAAGGGTTAAAAAAATTTATTATTTCATTTAACTTAAAAAAGGAATAATATCTTTTAATATTCCTTCATAAAAACGAAAATAATTAATTATGTATAGTTTCCAACAATATTATTCAACCCTAATGTTCCATATATTAACAAAAATCGAACCATAACTTTCATATTACCAAATATACTGTAACTCTGTTTAATACATTACAAACAGAATATAGAAGAAACCAACAAATAGAGCCAAAACACAAATTTTGCCCAATAATTGTCATTATAATTATTGATTTCAATATAAATTTCTTACAAAGAGTTAATAATCGTTCGATTTATTAAATTGTTTATATTCATCGACTTTTTAACCATATAATCGATTTTTCGATTTATATCCACGATTTTTAAT
>JAQGAW010000161.1:0-39947 GCA_034698025.1 Phthiracarus crinitus
CTACAGAAGCAATTAATTACAACATTAAAAAAATTTGTTCCTGTTAGATGGGATTCGAGAGTGCGTATGTTAACATCAATAATGATTAATTATGAAAAATTACAATTATTATCTGAAACGCGTCCAAAAATAAGAAAGTATTTAGGATTTATTGATCGAAACTTATTGAATAATTTTTAATTATTTTTGCAACCTTTTTATGATTGTCGCTTAAAACTTTGCAGTGACAATTACCCAACATTTCATTTGATATTACCTATTAAACAAAAGTTATTAAATCATTGTAAAATTCTCGAAAATGATATTAGCGATATAAAAATTTTAAAAGAAAAAATGATTTTTAATTTAAACAAATACTATATTATTCATAATGAACATAAATTTATAACATTTTTGAATCCTCCGACAAAAAGTTTAAGAAACTTATTAACAGAAACTGAAAAATTTGATTTAAGGCAAAATTTAATTCATTATTCAAAAAATGTTCAATATATATCGACTCAATATGATATACAACCTTCGACAAGTAAGCAAAGTTTTTTAGCTGAATTTGAAGAGTATAGCACATCAATTATTGGTAAAAATATCGAAGAAGAAATAGAAATTCATATTAATTCTACGAATGACATATTATTAAAAGATAATTTGATTGAGTTTTGGGATAAACACTTAGTAAAATATCCTAAACTCTGTACTATTGCTAAAAAGTTGCATTGTATTCCTGCAACAAGTTTATCATCCGAAAGAAATTTTAATTACGCCAATTTAACACTTACCGATAATAGAACTCTATTAAAACCAGAAAAAGTTGACAGTATTTTGTTTATTAGATCAAACTTTCATGACTTAATTTAAAATAAAATGTAAAATGTTTGAAACAAAAACTGTATTTATTTCTTTTTTATATATCGGGTCGGGTCGGGTCGGGTAGGGCTGATGCTCGTCCGGCTCGGGCGGGTCGGGCTGGCAGTTGTCGGGCTCGGGCCTAAAAATTTTAATGATTTACTAGTCTAATTTGAATGACAATTTTTTTGGCCTTTTAGATTAGTGATTGAAAATATAACTCCACCAATGGAAAAATTTAATTCAGTGTCCCAAACTTGAGTGGTATAGAAGGGTTGCCTTTCGGCTTTTTTCAATATTCAAAAGGGGGTCAAACTCATCGGATTTAAAGGAAAATTTTTGCCTTCCAATTTGTTTGTATTTTCAAAAATTAAACAAAAATTAATATATGTGTATATTTGTTGTTAAATAATTTAAGCCCATATTGTACAAAACGTAGTTTATTTATTGTTTACACGTTTAGTGTCACACATACATATTTTTACCGCAAGTGTTTTATTAATAGCATCCATTTTACTGTCAGTTTGATAACACATCACTAAAGTTAGGAATTTTACATAAAACATCCTTAAAATATCGGTTATCGCGAATGAACTGAGAATTTTTTTTTGTAAATTATACTTTTAAATATAAGCTGTTTTGCAGAATTTATAAATCAATTTAATTAAATATTTGGACTGAAAATTATAAAATATTTTTAATTATTTGTCACATTTTAAGAAAATGTTCTTCAAATTTAATGAGTTAAGACCCAACTATAACAATAAAATTTTATTAAACATTTGTTTTAGAACCACTTAAATGTTTAACTTTTATTAAGAAAAAAGAATTATTAGGTTTGTAAAATAAATAAAAATTAATACCAAAATATAAATAAATTTTTCCAATATTTATTCATATTCTGTGAGTCGTCAATATTAAATTAATAACTTGTGCCATTAAGTTTAATATTTGAAGTACTTTAAAGAAACAATAACAAATTAACAAAACAGTAAATTAAAAATTTCTATAAATTAAAATTTTAGTTGTTTTTAGTAATGGTATATTCAATATTTTGATTTTTAAGAAAATATTATATTCAATTCGGAGTGGTGATAAGGCGTCAGTGAATTTTGTCTAGTTCCTTCCCCTTCTATTATTTCCCTACTAAACTATTCTTTCATCGAATAAAATAAGTTTAATTGGGCAATAATGAAAGGGTAAGGAACCAGACATATAATTCACTGACGACTCATCACCACTCCTAAGGGTTTGTCATAATGTGAGCATTTGATAAAGATTATCATGACTACCAATAGTACATCCAGTACACCAATGAAATCTGAGCAATTTACTAAAGCAAACATGTGATTTGAAAATTTTTGTTCAGTTAGTATATACTAAAAGTTGCAATTTCGATCTATATTTTGAATCTTTTTAGATTAACATTCCAGTGGAACGGTTAACTAACTTAAATATTAACTACTAATGGCATAGTTTTTAATCAAAGCACAGAAGTCAGCTTCCTGCTGACGCATACGCATAAATTTTTCTGTTATCATTCCCACTGCTTCATAGGAAACAAGAACTGTACATCCACCAGAGCTCCACCCGAACCACCCGTACACCCACCTAACCCACCCACCCGTACGCCCACCTAACACACCCACCCGTACGCCCACCTAACACGCCCACCTAACACACCCACCTAACACACCCACCCGTACGCCCACCTAACACACCCACCTAACCCACCCACCCGTACGCCCACCTAACACGCCCACCTAACACACCCACCTAACACACCCACCTAACCCAGCCAACTCACCCACCCCGATCTACACGACCAACCCTGACCCTATAAAGGAGTAGGCTTCCTATAAAGGGGACCACATACAGACAAACAGACAAACTTTGAGTCTTATATATAAGAAGTTTAATAAAGCGAAAAATTCATATGGAATTCTTTAAATTTCATAACAAATATTAATTATCGGGTTTTCGGTTTCATTCGGGTTAACCGATAAGAAGTCTATTCAATGAAGAGAGCGACTGTCAAATGTGGGAAAAAGTATTAACATTTTAATAAATTATTTGTAAATTTAATTTACCATAAAATTGGTAAAAATATCAATTACATTAACAACGCATTGGAAGTATAAATAAATATAACTTAAAAATGAGTGTTACGCCAATAATTCAAATAAGATTATTTAAAATTTAAATTTATATAACATTTTAAATTTATTTTTAAACAGGTTTTGAGTAAAATCCGATATACATTACGTATTTGGTATTAGAATTTGAAATATGCTAATATTAACGAAAGGGAAACACTATAAACCAATAATTTGAAGTATTATGCCGTTTCGATTATTATTATGTCTAAATGATATAACAATACTGTTACCAATTACTGTTTATTACAGTATTCTAAAACATGGTTTCTATTCTAACGATTAGATTTCGTAAATAAATAATATCACTAATAATTTAATTTAAAAAATTATAATAAATTAAGAATAAATATTCAATTAATTTAAAAGCGTTTATAATTAAAAACATACTTAAAACAATGATTAATTCTATTAAAAAAAGGTTAAAATTTAAAATACATCCAAATTAGTATATACATTGAAAATATGATAAATAAAAAACAAATACCGGTATTATTTGTACCAAATAAAGAGTAATCAAATCATTTCTGTGATATCATTAAAAACGCTTTTTGTGTTAAAAGCAAATAAAATATTTTCATTCTTCGCCATAATTAAAATCTCATTAAAATTTTTGATATAATTGGTAAAACTCCTAAAACTGTAATCACTTATTTCAATAAATTATCACAACATTAACACCGTATAACAAAAGATTCTCATAAATGTCAAACGTTTCCACCATTTTTCTTATTAATTAGCGTTTTCTGATTCATCTAAATTCAAGTCTAAACATTCTTCTGATATACTCGCTCGCGATGTCGATGGCATGTCTATTAATACCATAAAAAATGTTTATCAAAACAAAGCTATAAAAACAAAATCCCAACAAAAGATTAATACTCACACTGTTCGTACACGTCTTCGGCCTCAAAAAAATCTTTAAGCATAAACGGGTGGCAATCGATACCAGAAGCGGTTAAAATCTTAATTTTCTCGACACGTTCAGTGTCGTGCAAATTTTTGAGCACAGTTTTGCCAAGAAAACCGTCGCGCATATTCATGAACTTAAAAGATCGCAACTCATCGCGAATGCCAGCCTTGATCTGTCGGGTCAGCGAAGACGAGTAAAACGCTCCGTGACTCAGTTGGTTCGTAAGAGTTTTCACCATAATTCGCATTTCGCCGCATTGTATATAAATGATACCCCGTTTCTCCAATTGCTTCATCGAAATCAGTTCGATATCTTTGACGCTAAAGTGAATTTTTCTGAGTGTCGAGCAGTTATCGATAAGATCGCAGATGCCTTTCGCGGTTACCTTACATTTATTGGCCGAACGCCTACATTCCAGCTTCAAATTACTCAAATGTTTCAGTTTCGAAATGGATCGCAGCATATCGTCAGTAAACGCTGTTTCAGTGCTTAACTTCAGTGACGTTAATTGAGGGAGAAATAAGTTACAATCAGTGAACTGATTGGTGTTCAACAGTTTCTGGAATAGACTAAAATGCTTAACATTAACACAACTGTTGAGACACCGGAAGTTCGAACAATTAACGTAATAACTCTTTAAACTCAATTTGCTTAGAGTTTCGAAGCCATCGGCGAAACAGTCGAATAGACTATTGTCGCACATATTCTCCAACTCAAGTTCCATTAAATTCTTGCAACTCTTAACCATTGTCTTCAATAGTTTAATGAATGTGTTTAATTCGCATTCAATAAAATTGCAATTAATTCGAATCGAGTGAAGACATTCGAATTTAGAGAGTTGTCGAAAGCCGTCGTAACTGTTCTCTAACTCATCCTCTTTTACCACAAGACAAATGTACAGTTTTCGGATCTGTTTGTGGTACTGTTCGGCGAATGTGATGAAACTATTGTATACAAATAGTTCGGAACCGATTTCCTCGAGTTTCGGCAGAAAATGTCGATCTTTGCAGCCATCGATAAATAGGTACACATCTGGAAGAATGATTCCGATAGTGATTCGCTTGAGATTTGGCGTCAATTCAAACAATTGTTGCAATATTTTGCTGTTAACCGATTCCATGTATAATGACTCCAACTTTTGTCCACACTTTTCGCCAAATCGTTGAATACTGTCAGCGGAAATGTCATCCAACATGGAGTCAATGGTTAACGATTTGAGATGAGAACAGTTGTTTGCGATCGCGTTAATGATGTCGTCGTTGATGTCGAAGTGTTTGCTGATAATCAGTTCGCTTATGAACGAACACTTCTTAAGCACAAACGCGAATAGCGTTGCGTTTATGTTTCGCTGATTCTTCACATCTCGAATGTCCAATGAGTTTGCGTTTGCGTTCATTTTGATGTTAAACGATTTAATTGATATGCATTTGATCACAATTGGGTCGTTTATGTTTAGCCTTCGCTGTCCGTTGAATATCAACGCTTTCCACTGTTTGGACACGCATTGCAAACGAAAACAGTCGCTAATCGAAAGGTAGCTTAAGATAACTTCACACAAATCGTCGCCAAACCTATCAAACGAGTGTCGACCAAACGATAATCCGTTCATTTTGACGATTAATCGCGATTCAGATATATAATCAATAATGAGACTAACGCTTAGCTCAACAATACGATTATCAATAGAAAATATAAATAAAATCAAGCCATTTATTATTTATTCGTTAGCGATCAATAACTGGCGTAAAATCAAACGCACAAAATCCATGCCTGTTTGCTGTTTGTCGCGTTCACTGTTACAGTAGATATAGCTTAGCTTACAGTACTGACACTGTGTTATGCTTTTTAAGCTTTAGTTTATTTCCGCATAAATAGTTACATAATACGCTTTACCAATGAGAATGTAAATAAAAGTTTCATTATTAATGTTTAGTTGATTTTTTCTAGATTATTCTATATTTATATTTAGCGCAGTTATGTTTAGAAAATCGCATTCTTTTATTTGCCGTTACGTTAAAACAAACAAAAAACTCGAATTCGATTTTAGCAATAATTGTTTGTTAATTTGAATGATTAAAACTGCGAAAAACAGAATCTGATAAAATTAGAAAGTTTTTCATTTGGAAAAATCAAAATTATAGTTTTGATATTTATTGATGTCATTAATTTAAAAATATTTACAGCGAAAAAAGATAATTGTTTGACAATTTAAAATATTAATTTTTTAAACTTGTAAACTATTCAATGATAAAATAAGTAAAACTTTTATATTTTTCAATTTTTGTTTTACAACACATTAGTCTCAGAGTGATTCGTGTTTGCGTCTGTCTGTCTGTCTGTATGTGTTCTATATGTGTGCAAACAATATTAAAAATTATCTTTTAAATTTTATAATTCATTATTTTAATCATCGGGTTTTTTTTGCAAAGGAAGTCACAATGAAATATAAAGTATAAGAAGTCAATGGTGTAAATAATGATAAGAGATAGAGAAAGAGAGAAATACACATAATATTTTCATATAATTAAATGGATATATCTTTTAACAATGAAATTGTTTTGCTTTGTTTTGAGAAATTATGATTTATTGTGCACTAAAGCAAAAACATGACGAAAATGGCGGTTAAAGTTATTTCTTTTTCTTCCATTCGATTTTAATGGCTTCGCGTTTAGCAGCAGCAGCGGCAGCGCTGGCGGCGGTCGCAGGCGTGTCGTCGCGACTCTTCTCCATTTGAGCCAACGCTGCCATTTGTTCCCTCGCTTTCTGCATTAACTCGTCTGCAGTCATCGCCGCTACTTCTGGAGCGCCACCAGTTTCTTGTGCCAGCGATGGTAACGGTGTTTGCTTTTTAGACCGTAATCGCGGATCTGTGACAGACGATTGTATTGCGGAAGTTTCGCCGGTATTCGATGGCGGATTCACTTCGATTATAGTTGACTTCGTCGGAGTGATGTCTTCGTCCAATTCCATTGGTTCTGTTTCGGGCGATTCTTCTGGCTGCTCTATTTTATCCGCTATATTAGAAAAAAGCGAAATGTGATTAAATAAGAATTGCTAAAATGCCAAATAATATATTAAAGTATAAAAATCTTACATTCAGAAGTGCTTTTCGAAAAATTTTTCACAATCGGATCCTCGAACCGGAAACCACTCGCTGCCACAGCTTTCAGCCTCTCCTGCTGTCTCTCGATTTCGTTCGTCTTTTGACGTACAGATGAGAGGATGTCCTGAAGATTGTCCGGTATTTTAATGTCCTTTAATGATCCGAACTGACCGTCAAGACCAGGTATTGCTTGTTGCGATGATAATGAGGTTGAAGTGGACGCGTACTGCGCCTCTGCCTGTTGCTTCTGCTCCTCTAATTGCTTCTTTTGTTCCTCCACTTTAGCGGTCAATTGTTCCAATAGTCTTCGCTGGAGTTCATAGTTCGATGAGTTGGCGATCGCTGACAGCACAGACGAAGTCATTTCCACTGGATTTGACGATTTCGATATTTGTTCCATTAAGTCATGTATGGATGATGTGGACGATGGCAATGAATTTGAATTTGAGAGGTCAGCCTCTTCAGGATCGTATGGCTCGTCGTCATCGGTGGTCAATTTAATTTTCGACTTATTTGAGGACGCAATCCTCGGAGGAGTGTATGAAACATCACCGGAATCCTTGTCCTCCGGAGATGACTGCGTTGAACTATTCTTGGGCGGCGGAGTGTAGGAACGATCGGCATTCACGTTCGAGTTCGATGTCTTCGCCTTTAACGCTGATGAGCTCGAAGATGAAGACTGCGATGATGTTTGCGGTGCGATTGGTTTTTTGCTGCGAACCAAAATACCCAATAGTAGATTGGGTCGCATTGATTTCTTATCGAGACCTGAAAAGCATAACCATATACATGTAAACAAAACGAAATATAATGGTTGATAACAAACCTGGTCCATCGAATGGCAGTAACACCTCAGGCACGTCACCATTCTTTGGAAGCGGGAGTATATAGAAATCTTTTAATAGCTTTCCTGTACTGCCCACCACTCCGTAACGACCGCGAGAGTCCAGATAATTGAAGAACGCGTCGTAACCCACTCTCTCTTCTCTGCTGGAAACGAACTTAATGATACCGATTTCGGTGCGCGACGAATATTTGAGCTTTTTTACGTAATCGAGAACCTGTTCGGGTGCGATACGACCGCAAACCGTTATCTGTTCCGCGACGTCCTGTTTAGTATTATTCATAAATGAACGTTAAATAATTTAGAAGATATTAAAAATAAAATAATAATATACACCTGTGACAAGAATTCGGAGACAGAACCGCTAACTTTGATTGCATTGGCAGAGAATTTGGCCACATCTTGCATAAAAACGGAACCTTTCCATATCGGTCTGGAAGATGATGAACTGCTGGGCGCTTCGGGCGATGATAAACACAATGTCGAAGATGGCGCTTCAGCGCTGTCATCGTCTTCCGTAGAAATTGGTAATTTAATGGATGTTAATTTAGCAGCTTCTTGTAGGAATTTGTTAGCGGTGTCCAACTCGACGCGTACTCTCTTTGGCGCTGGACGTGATGATACGTCTTCGCGAGGTGTGGCCGATGATGAGTTTGAACTTAGTTTTTTCACAGATTCTGTTTGCTTAATGTCATCTGGAATTTGCTGTTTTGTACATATTTTACAGTTATTTGAGAATAGATGAGTTCGATGTTGAGATGTGGTGTCCACAGCCGATGTACCCATCAAATCGTCGAGTAATGTCGAAACTGAAGAGTTTGGCGTCGATGTCGGTGTCAATTGCTTTCCCTCACCTATTTATCAATTGAAATATTTTAATTAAAAAAACAATGATAAGTAAAACACTTTTTGCATATAACTCACCTAATTTTGGTTCATTAGTGGTTTCACTAACGAGCGTAGTCTCGATTAACTCTTCTCCTTTATGCGTTTTCTTGACAATAACTTGATTCACTTTATCGGCGGCGTCTCTCTTGATCATCTCAAGCATCGTTATCTTCTCCCGTTCTCGCCATTTCGCTAACTCACTCGACGCTAACTCTTCGGCCGACATCTGCACCAGACGTTCGGGACTTATCTTTCCATTAACTACTTTTCGAAATAATCCCTGATTTTTCGAATCTTTTAAATTGAATATAAGCGAACGATATTTATTCCTATACTTTCCAGACGTGTCTTTATTGAATAACTTATATAATTCATCCTCTATTTTGACCGCAATTTTCCTAATTTCTTCGGTCTGTATAACTATATCATTCACTTCTCGACATCTAACAACAAAATCGAAAAAAATAAAAGATTAAACCGACGAATTAAAAATCTATGACATTTTATTATTGTTCAACAATTCATTTGACAATAACATTCAAGAATATTATTAACGTTTGTAAACAAAACATTTGTGGCCATCATTTTGGTTAATCGTTATGTAATCAGCGAAATGTCACTAACATTTGAACGGTTGGAATCACTTGTTTGCTTAACATAATAACGTTTATTCAATAATGAAAAATTATTTTGTTTAAAATCTCAATATATCATAACTTATTAAAATATGTTTTATTACTGTACAATATTATTAACAAATTTGAAAATATATCGCGAATAAGATAATAGATTTGTTGAACAAAATATAATTAAACGAAGTAATACGGCGTTTATTGAATTATTCAGCAGTTTTTATTAAAACAAATATAACTTCATATTTATATATCGATAAAAGGTAAATATCACTTGTATTTATTAAGTGATATTTGTTACGTTATAACGCTTTTGAGTCATCGTTCAATCCAAATGACGTTAAAACGATAACTAAACTCAACTGAACCGTTGCGCACATAACTTACTTCGTTAGCTTTCATTCCACTCTGTTAGTACCACACATACGAAATGGTACCAAACAACTGACTGTAAAGGAGGGAATCACAACTTTCGGGCAAATTCGGTACATTTGTATTGCTATCTTTTATAAACTTATGTTTTGTTGATTTTTATTTTTGGCGAAAGTTCTATAGAATATTGTCATGTATTTACGAAATATTAAATACTCTATTAATTTTGTGCCATTTATTTTCCATTGGCAACAAAATATAACGTTCTCTGAAAAAATAGTTTTGATTATATGGTATAACCGTATTATTATTACCTGGCAATTAAAGTCTCCTTTAACGATGACTTAACATTAGCTCTAATAGGATCCTGTCCTTCATTTTCACCGCTTCTGCTCGATTGCCTCTGAACTGGAGATTTCTTGTCCTTTTTCGGTGAAACAGACTTAGGAGTAGAAGTGGGTGACGAATATAATGGCGATTTTACCTTAATATCATCTTTTTTCCTGTCCTTGATATTACTCGGTCGGAACACTTCGAACGTTGGATTGGTTTTTATAAACTCGAGAACATCTTTCTCTAGAATGCCGTCTTTACCAGAAAGCAATCGTCCGCTGGCTTTCTCCACGACTATCACTCGTCTCTCGCTATCTTTAACTTTATTACCGATATCTCCCTTCTCTTTACGAGCAATACGTAACAATTTAATTGTTTCGTTAACGTGCGCTTCGATACACTCTTGACTACAGTATATGGTGATATCACTTTTAACCATTTTGCCGCAATTAGACGGACACTGCCTCTCCAGAGTAGTTGATATTCGTCTGGAATCAGTGGACTTATTTCGAAAAGGTGTTCCTCCAGGAGTGCCAGGAGTTATTGGTGTGGTTGGCGTTTGTGGCGTTTTTTTAATCGGTTCCGCTTTAAACAGGTCCTGCACTGATGGGTCGATAGCGTCTTTGTGTTTCTTTTTCACTTCTGGCTTTCGAACCACTGGAACCACTTTCGAGATCGAATCCAAATCAAGCATTAACGATGGTTTCGAATTTTTCTCCTCTTTATCTTTAGACTTTCGTCCCATTAATTCCCTTTTCTTTTTGAATTCTTTTTTTGACGTTTTAATTAGTTTTTTCAGTTTCTCTTTTTCCTCTTCCAGTTTGATATTAGATTCCCTTTTCTTTAGAGGTAAATGCAACTTTTTGGGAACACTTCGCAACTGTTTCTCAGGTGACTGTTCTTTCTTCTTACTCCTTTCGCCCACAGAACTCGTCGAATCTCTCCGTTGTTTAACTATTTCTCTACTCTTTTCTTTTTTCAAAAACTTATCTTTAGCCGCTTTCTTCACCTGTGCTCTCAATCGCTCTTCAGTTTCCAATTTCGTTCTCTTTTCATCGGCAGTTTTTTTCAACTCTTCTCTGGAAAGTCCATCGGATATTCCTTTTTTACAACTCGGACAAAGCCATTCCTGACCAGCTTTTTCCATTTGACGACCTTTTAGTTTATAAATAAATAGCTTATTATCAATCAATAGTAATAGCAATTTAAGGGAAAATGGTTTTTGACGAAAATATTAGTTAAAAATCAGATAAAGATTGGTAGTTTGTTTTTCCTCAGTTAAAACAATACAGATAGCAAATACATTGATCATCACATTCAATGGTTATTCATCTTAAAATATGTTATTCATCTTAAAACAAATCAATAATTAGCAAACCTTGCTGTTTGGTAACGTTAACGCAATTTCCGTGAAACCATTCCTCGCAAGAGTCGCACCCAATCATGAACCTATCATCGTGTGGCTGACGGCATATACACCTGAATCATCCATGAATCAAAACTTAATAATTGAATACTAAACATCAAATCAACACTAATACTACTGTGGTATCATATTTATAATAATTATAAAATGTTTATTTACATTACGCATAACTTCAGGATAATTACTATAAGCATTTTTTGAAATCTATGCCACTAATAATATAGATATGAAATACTATTTATTATTTGAAATGTATTTTTTATAAAAGAATTGAAACTTTAAAATTTAGAATACTAAGCGTACTTATATAAGCGTATATGAAAAGTTAGTAAAAGGAGTATAAGATAGCTATTTTTTAAAATTATTAATGGATTAAACAGAAAATCGAGCTTATTATGGATCGAACAGAAAATACCAGAGACGGGCACATTCATGGAAATTTCAATGCTATTAATTCCGTTAATTATTGTTTGTGCTTAAGAAATTTTATTTTGAAGAGTATAGGATAAGTTGCTTGCTTCGGGGGTTATAGTCGTTCAACATTCAATGCTTGGAAACACCAATGCCAGTTTGATTTAACGTTAGTTTAATTGCAGTTTCACTGCTCACTATTGTAGTTAATGTAATCAAGAAATTCTTTAGTTTAATTAATCATTAATTGAATTTACGTACAAAAATAACTTGAAATACATGTATATTTACATGAAATATCAAATATTCTTATAGGGATAAGCGAAATAAATAACATTTTTACCAATTAATAGTTACCATATATGAAAATTCAAATATACCGTAATGGTAAGCATATTATTACTAGAGATTGGAAAATGGGGACAAAATTTTTAACATTTCGGGGACACAAATGGGGACACAATTTATGTAAAAAATGAGGACAAATGAGGGGACATTTATTCGTTTAAAAAACATTAAATAAAATTTTCAAAATTAAATATATTTTCATGTCATATATTAGCTTAAGTTTTGTTTTTAATTAGAAATATTGTTGAGAAAATATTATAGATAATCTTTTAAAGAATACACTTTTATTTCAATTCTAATCAAAATACAATTTTAGTCTAAAATTGTAAAAAAATTAGTTTAAGAAATATTAATTTTTACATTTTTAAGTAAAATGTGGACAAATTCATAAATTATTTCAATTTTGGGGACATGTCAAGTCAATGGGGACAATTTAGTTATTTTGGGGACGAAATGGGACATAATCCCCAATTTCCAGTCTCTAAATATACAGAAATTGAATTAATGTTGTGCTTTTGTCATACAATTGTTTCGATAAAATTTACGTATAATTGATAGACTGAATAATAGAAATGTACTATTATTGTACTATACAATTGTATTAGCACTTAAAATCTACCATTATATGAGAGTAATAAGAATATTGTGAGAATAATTTAGGGAATAAACATAGAAACTCATTGATCTCTCTCTTTACGCCAAATTTATTAAAATGATTTTAAATAAAGGCCATACAAAATCCTACTGTGCTTATACTGTAATAAACATTTATATAATGCGATAATAAAGCTAAGTGTCGATAACTTAATCAATTAATTACAAAATTTATCGTGAGATCAATGAGAATACGTTAAATGACAAACGATAAATAAATTCTACAAGCATTACGAAAATTTTTAAAAATTAATTTCCGAGATAGATATTACTAAAATTTTTGTATAGTATTGTTTAATCCGACATAAACTAAAATTAGAGAAATTTAAATATTATTTCTAACGAAATTAAGTCTATAAAATAAATGCAAAATTGATGGCATGGGGAGTAGCATTGAGCATAAATAATTAATCACATAAATCATTATTTATTGTGCAGCATTTAATACACTAAAGCTTAACCGTAAGTTAAATCAAACACAATACGGTATGATATATAGCAAAATGAAAGTTATATGATTTTGAAGGTTAACCAAAACGCAATACATCTCATGCTATCGAAAAGCATCGTAATCTTAAGCGCGTTTTTTACAGTATAAGTATTACTTAATATTACGCGTAAGAGAAAACTAAAACTGTCTGTCAAGGATAGTGACAACAAGTTTACTTTTTTAATGCACTGGAAAACCAGATTTTGGGGCAACTTGTCTACAGTAAGCATGAGAAAACTAAACTATAACGAACTACAGTTACATGTATATTGTAATTGTTGTTTCGCGAGTGTTTACAATTTTGGCGCTAAAACAAAACATAATGAAAACATTCGATAATAAACGTGCGATAAAATTTTTTAAAACTTTTGAGCACATTTACACAAAACAAAATCATGTAAATTTTACCGTATCGTAAACTTAAATAACTAAATCAATATTTGGGATTGAATTTGGGTATTTATGAAAAATACTGTAACTTAACGAAATATAAATAATAATATATTATAATATATTACCATAACTTGTCGGGATCGTCTTCACTACCGAATTCCGAACCAGATTCGTCCTCTTCATCATCCATTGCTTCGTCAGACGATGATTGTTGAGACTAACATTTCATAAAATAAACAAAATAAATACAATTCAATATTTCATTGCGTAAACAGTACATACTTTAGCACTTTTGTTATTAATATGGCTTTCATTGAGCGTTTCTTCGGAACTCTGTTGTTCTTCAAGTTGTTGTGGCGACTGTCGTGGTTGTTGTTGTTGCTGCTGCTGCTGCTCTTGATTGGTGGCTAAAATGCCTAATTGACCACTAAAATCCACTTCCACTTCGTCGTCATCCCATCGTTTAGGTTTGCGACGAGTTCTTTGAGATCTACCAGACGATGGCGTTTTCCCATCTTTATTATCGCTGTCGTCGTTTGCAGTATTATTCTCGACAGCAGATAACGCGGCAATAACGTCATCCAATTCGGAAGATTCGCGTTGTTTCGCATTTGGCAATTGTTGGTTGTCGTGATTCGGTTCGGCATTATCTTCCGGTTGTTGTTGTTTGCCAGCATTACTACCATTCAAGTCGTTTTGCATTTCGCTTCGACTCTTTTTATTAGTTAACGCTAGAAAATGCATTAAAAGGGATTGTTATTAAATAACTGGTACACACGTTATAAAAGAAAATTGCTATCATAAAAATAATAACATAATGAACTCATTAATACAATAGAAAGCCTCATTGCCTCTCACTTTCTAATGAGTAATACAGTGTTACAGTGTGTTTGGAATAATTAGTGTGCGATAACAGCTGCATATCTTATCACAGCTGATACTACTGGTAAACATAGCGTTTAATGTTGTGTGTCATATAGACTTACCGTCGGTTTGCGATTTGAGGGATGACTTCCTTAATCGCTTTTTGCCGCTCACTCCTGCCCTCAACTTATCCTTTTTGTTGGTTTTATTGTTATTATCGAAATCAATAACAAGTTCACTCTCATCCGCGTCTTTGGTGTCATCGCTCACAGAATCTAATTTCAGTTTATTTGGCGATTCCTGCTATTAATTGTACGAAAATAAAATCAATTAATATTTCACGAACAAAATAATAAAAAATTATAAAAATTTAAACGAAGAGGTAATTATTTTCGTAATAAATTTAACTTAAAATTTTTCACTTATAAAATATTAAAAAAAATACAAACCATTGACTCCTTTTCTCGTTTAAGCATTTCTGCGTTTTCCGCTTTGATCTTTTCGAGAACCGATTTCTCGATTTTATCGATTTGTCTCTGAGATCTACGCGAAGCTGCGGGCGTTTTTGGCGTTACTTTGCCGCCACTGCTGGCGTTTGTGTTGCTGTTGAAACTACTATAGCTATTCGGAGATGAATTGCTTGACACCGAAGAAGCATTGTTTGTCACGTCAACCGATAATTGCGTTTGAATTGCGGACATATCAGACATTGCAATGTTCGGCAATTGATTTATGGGCGTTGTTGTGGCAAATGTGTGCTGCGGTTCAGCGGATGATAGGTTTGAATGAGTTTGGCTAACAGTCGACACATCACTCGCGCCAATACTACTTAACGGCACACTAACTGGTATTAGCGGTAAACTCAATGAAGCGTTTAATGACGAATTGGTCAACAGTGGAGAAGTTGAGCGAAACACTATTGGTTTGCAGTAATTATGGTCCATAAACACCACTTCATATGGCAATGGAAACGATTCGATACCATTATTATTATTGTAATTAATGTGTTCTCCATTTCCGCTCTCAATCGCGTTATTATTATTTGATTCGCGATTAAATCGTTGCACTAAAGTGTCCAAAGCGTCCACTAAATCGATTCCCTCTTGCATTGTCGCCGAATGAGCGTTCATTCCCGCACACGAAGACGGCATCGCATTCGAAGAATTCGATGGCGAAAGCAGATCTGCCGCCAATCCATCGAAGTTTGTGCCCGAATCTGATAACAGTTTTTTGACGGAATCAGTGATTAGCGCGTCATCGATGTCGTCGTCGCGATTACTGGACTCAAGCGATGCTGACATTTGCGACGACGACGTTGTCTGCAATGATTGCATTGATGGCCACGACATTACGATTACCGATAACCGCTGCACAAACAACAACCGATATTTGTTCCGTTTTTTGTGTGAAACGAAATCGATTTCGTATTCGGTTTACTCTTCAAATTCGTGGATGCGTTCAGTTATCGTTAATAACTGTTTCCAGTGTTTGTCCGCCATTTTTATTGTAAATATTATGGAAAAGAGATTTTTTTCGTATGATTTAACTTTCATTTCGTTATGGCTTTCAATGCGAAACACTGTTTTCTATTACGTTTCGCAATAACGGCTGTTCTCAAGCGCTAAGTTTACCGCTCTATTCATACCTTTTTTAATTAATCAATTTTGTACTATTTGTTCGTGCGTTGAGTTTTGATAAAAAGTAAATATTTGACGTAAGTTTGTTTGCGCCCTATTATATGATTCTGCGTTTCGTATGTTTTCACAGCTAATTGTATTGAGCGTGAATACAGTGCGACATCTGTTGGTCACAACAATATGCTTGTGTTTTACAGCAAAGAATATTAAACAGAGACTGAGAGAGCGACTGATAGAAGAGATACGACAACAGACACGGAGAGAGTGATAGACGGAGATGAAGGGAGCAAACAAGCGCTCAACTCTTTCTTTTCGTGTTTGATTCAATGCCGTTGAAAACAGTGTAAACGCGTTACGATTGGTTGCTATAAATGATGTTTAACAGCACTAACGCTGTAGTAATGAACGAACGATAACACTATAACTACGCGTAACGCTATAACACTATAACACTCATATATCGTTATCGCGTTTTTACGTTCATCTTTTGGCACCGAAACCTGTGTTTTCATTATGAGCTATTTTTCTTTAATGTATTCATTCATAAAACAATTTTTTTGTTGCCCGCAATTATGCTAATATTACGAAAGTATTATTTTGCGCTACTTTTATATTATTGTATTATTTTGGTTTAATCATATTTACGATTACGATGTGATATGAATTTATACTTAAATGTGTTGTTGTGTTTAACGTCAATCTGAATATTAATGTAATCATCAAATCAATTAAAGTATTATTATCTATATTTAATGTCACACCGCATACCATAATCATTAGTATGAAAGACATCACAAATTCGTGGAATGCGTTGAATGGCAAACAATTAGCTATCGGTATAAACAGTTTTGATGTTTAATATTTCAATGATTTTTTTAAATGTGATTTTTGTTTTGTTTTTTTTTCAGCGATTCATAATTTTAAAGGCATTTCGATTGATTGTATTGAGTTAAGTGTTGGCGAATTAGTGGTGATTTGCCATGAATGCAACGGTTTGTGTTTGAATTCTGTGACAATTTAATCAAATGTTTTTATAAGTTTTAATTTAATTAAAGGCTGGTTTGGCGGCTATTCTCATACAAATACGTCGAAATACGGCATATTTCCATCTAATTTTGTTCAATTGAAACCATTCAAATCGGATAAAAATTGGTATGTTTTCCATTAGTTTTTTATTGATTTTAAACAAACAAATAAATGGTTTAATTAATTTATGGAATATTAAACGAAAGATTAAAGTATTTTTCCGCGCATACAATCCCAATATAATTTATTAATTTTTGTTTATTGATTTATCGAAATTATTATTATAGAGATTATAGAGCATATCTAAATTTTACTAAAATATAATAAAAATGCATTTAAATAAAACGTTATTTTATTAATTTAACGTTAATAACGTCAATAGCTTTAATAGTCATTTATCTCAACTGTTTAATACTGTATGTAATGAATCATTTTATTTCAAATTAACTTTAATAAAGCGGATGTTATGCTTAAATAGAATAAATGGGTTTTTTTGGAATTTAAGTAATTAAATCATAACTGCATTGTAAATTTTTTATAGCTTATGCAGCGTACTGTTACAAAATTCACAGCATATTATTTCTGCAGTTTGCGTGATAATGTAATAATACTTTGAATATTCTTTATTTTAATTGCATATCTGTATTACATTATTTGATTTCATATGCGACACACAATAAGATTTCATATTTAAACTTATATCGATTCGGTCATAATATCTGACTGTTTTAAGTTACGATAGTTTTTGGTCGCTCTTTTCTATCGCTCGCTCCCATTATTTTCGTCATTTTTAAAATCCCTTAATAAATATAAAAAGTGCACAGACAGACATTCCCAAATCCATATATCATTCTGCAAAGTCAGTTAAAAAATGTAATTAATGCTCTAAAATAAATCTATAGAATTACTTCAAAACTTTTCATTTTTAACTTAATATTTCTATGATGTATTAATAGCATAAAGCAAAAGATGTATTAGTTTTAGGGATAAACTTTATAATTAAATTTAATGAATGATTACGATGCTATGCATGAGTTTATTCACACCAATGCATGGTTATGTTCGCGTTAATACTTTAGATCCTCTGTTACATGTTATAACTTGAGCTTTGCTGATAATTGATGGCATGACACGAGAGATTTTAGGCAAATACGTGTATACGACAGACTCAAATGAGACATGGCTTGAGTTTTTTTCATAACTGTTACTAAGATGCTTACGCAAAATGAGGCAAAATATTAATTTCCTGTTAAATACAAAATTTTTGCACTCTTCGTGCTTTGAGCGCATAAATCTTACGAGATTAGCCAAAAGCTTTAAGATCAATGATGTTTTTAACGAGAGCTCCGTTTACAGTATAATGTTTATAATGTTTAGATGCGCTAAAATTAGCGTTTAAGTTCAGTGTATGTTATTCGTAAATTTTAAAATTTATATGCTTTACGCCGATATTATTTGCTATGATATCAGAGAATTGTTTAAACTCGATTATATGTGTCGTACGATATTCAGAATACAGAATAATACTGAGCTGTGATTACATTTAAATGTGACAGCGGTTTGATAAGGTGTGGTCAATTTTAGGTCTAAAACATATAAATGTTATAGAATTGTAAACTAAAAAATCAATACCACAAGGATTTATTTGAGTGATTTTATAAGTTAATAGGATTATTTTATGTTATATACTATAGCTTAACTGAGCAAATATGCTGTTTTATCTGGATTTTATAAAGTATAAAGTGGTAGGAGTTCTAAAGTGTTCTATATTTTGTCTATCGATGGGCAAAACTACTCGCAATAATCATTTTTTATTTTGCTTAAAAACTGTAAATTGTGTAGAAAACTCTTTGATTTGATATAAGCTAAAATATCCCTAATTTCATATTTAGAATTTTTGAATTTCGAGGTTGAATTTTTTTATTAATACGAATTTACTTTCTAAAATAATTTGAAATTAATGTAACAAAAACAATTTTCCTTAAAAACAAATTTGTATCGATTTTTAAACTTTTATATTCAATTAATGCATTTATTAATAATAATTTTGGTATACATATTTTAGTGATAAATTGACGCCACATGAAGATATAGTATCCCTCGAAGTTGTGTGTACATTACGAGAGTGGCATTATAAGTGGCGGCAGTTATACCTAAATCGTGACATTGAAAATTTCGATTCAATACGAATGGCAATGATTGAACTGATAGAATGGCGAAAACAATTAATATCTTCTGCGTGCACTAATGATTTGGCCAAAAGTTTAAAAGCAGATATAACCGCTAAAATTGATTGGGGAAACAATATTTTGGGTCTCGATTTTGTTCCTCGTTGTGTGAATTACGAACCAATAGATCCCGATTCGATGTCACCTTTAATGTTACTTGATTTACATTACTTGCAGCAAAAAAGCAATAATATCGCGATCAAAGATAAACTAAATTTATTGAACTACAAGTCACATAAGCGTCATTTGTTGCTAACATTACGCGATACTAATTTAAGCAATAATGACGAACAAATGCAATTAGATTTTTCGTTATACGATGGCAGCGATTTTATTACCGAAAAGTTTTGCTATAAACCCGGCGCTAAAGTGAATAATGTGTTGTTTGCCGATTTGTCAGCTAAAAGTATCACAAACTACTCGCAGATATTTCTATGCGCGCAATTGTGGCGATTCGGCAAAATGTTAGTAAATGAGGGACGAAAGGGCTCTCAAGGCAATGGTCTTTTCAAGAGAGCTTACGCTTTCAATGTGATATCGGTTTATGATTTGATACGCGATGCGGACGTTACTATTAAATTATATGAGGGAGACATTGCTTCCAATATGGATATCATTACTCGAAAACAGACCAATAAGTTAACGCATTTGCAAAATATGGCGTTAGGTATCACTTGTAAGCTGATATCCGAAGAACATTCTGATAATTATTTTGAATCACCAAATACTTGCGTGGCTCTGATGAGGGGTTTTGGCGATATTATCGCTCCATCGCATGTTAGAAATGATTTGTATTTAACGCTTGAATCCGCAGATTTTGAAAAAGGAGGTGAATATCATTTATTAAGTAATCTTAAACTTTTTGAATTAAAAAACTTAATTTTAATTGTAATTATACGGTATATTAATTTAAAAGGTAAAGCGATACCGAAAAACATTGAAGTGACCACTTGTTTAGTGACTGAAAACGGTATCCACGAGAAGGCTATTTCTTCGGGCGCTAATGACGATCGGCTAACATTTTATCGATCTCACGTGCTTTACCACCAGAACTCACCAAAATGGTGCGAACAAATGAAAATTCACGTACCGTTAGATCTGTTCGAAGGCGCGCACATTAGATTCGAGTTTAGACATTGTTCGTCGAAAGACAGGGAACGAAAACTGGTTGGTTTCGCGTTTTTGCCATTGGCTGACAATCTCGGCGCGTGTATCGCAGACGGCGATCACGAACTCTATATTTACAAATGTGATGATATTAGAAAACTAGATGACATAAATAATTATATATTCATTGCTTGGGGACCAAAGGATTCAGTGTCGGCCACAACCAGTGGCCTCTATTCTCGCTCATCGAAAGAAGTTTGTCACATCAAAACCATTTTAGTGTCATCAAAGTTAACGCAAAACAGTGATCTATTGTCACTGCTTAAGTGGAGAACAAACCCAGAGAACGTGTTCGATGCGTTGCAAAGGGTTATGCGTATTCCTGGCGAAGAGTTAGTCAAGTTCTTAGAGGACGTTCTCGACGCTCTGTTCGCTCTGTTCGCCAACAATGACGGCACGTCTACTTCGCACACTGGACTAGTGTTTAAAGTGCTCATTCATATATTCACCACATTAGCTGAGCCGCGCTTCTCTTCTTATGAACACGCGCTCCACACTTATATTGAATCTCAATTTTCGGCTGCTCTCGTTCATCGCGGACTCATCTCATGCGTGAAACAGTGCGCCGAATTGGTGACAGTGCCTGACAAAAGCGAACCAATACTCAAGTGTATGAAAGTGCTTTCGTGGCTCATTAAGTTTATTATTCAGTCAAGAATTTTATACACACGAGCCACTGGTCATACGGAGGATAACGACAATTTTCGCAACGACTTGTTTTCGCTTTATGGTGCTCTCAATCGTGTTTTATCATTAGAGAATAACGGTTTGTGTGAATATTTTGTTGTTTTTAATTTATATTTTTAATAACTCATAATTTGTTATTTGTATTAATGAGCATATAATCATTAATTTTAAAATCACCAAAATTTGAATATTTTTAAAACTTATCGTATTTTGATAACATTTGAAATGCTATACAAATATTAATGCGTTTAATCAGTTTTAATGTAGAAGTTTAAAACTCACTTATATAAAGTATAAAAACGTAGAATAAAAGATTCACTTGAAGTGTTTATTTTTGAAAGTAATATTTACTAACAGTTTGAAAGCTTTTAATTTTTTTTTTTAAAGTTCTTCATTATAAGTAATTTAATTATTATTATAACTTATTCATTATTAACTTCAAATCTCATTATAATTATATTTATTTAGTGCTTGCAATAGTTAATAGTTGTATTATATTTTCTAACTATTCCATGCAAATAAATTTCTGTTACTGTAATACTATCGTAATATAAGTTTACAGAAACTTATACTGTATCTCAAAACATAAATGATTGCTATGTGAAAATCTTTATTATAATTGGAAATTCTTTCGAAATTTATTCTTCAAAATTATATATTTGTTATACCAGATTAAATAAAATATATTATTATGATTTATCAATTTTAATAATTACCACACATTAAAGTGGCAATATTTATTTTCATTAATTTATTTAATGGAAAATATTTGTTAAAAAATTTATTTAGTCTTAAATTCACAATATTTTTTAGCTTACTTTAGCTCTTAGAGAAATCTAGTTTATAGTTTTGATCACTTCATTTCTTATTTAAATGAACTTCAAATAAAGTTAATGAAAATCTTTAACATTTAACCTTAACTGAGACAAAAAATTTAACTTTTACTTTGATCGGTTAAATAAGTTTGATTCCTAGTTAAATCCTTTTCCCCTCAACTTCTACTGTTAATTTAGAGTTAAACAATATAAGCTTATTTTTAAAGTCTCAAAATTTGTCTGTTTGTGGGCCCCTGGGGGTCTCGCGATATTTATATCAATGGATTCAGCTCAATGAGTAGGGATCAAATGGAGGGGTTTGAAGGGGGTGGGCACCCCTCAGGGGGGTTGAGGTGGAAAAAATTTAAAATTTAACCGTTAACACCTATTCTATTGTACTCAGAATAAAAAGTTATGTTGATTATGAGAATTATTTTTCAAATTTACGTGATTTCAGACAAAATCCATGATAAAATTTAATTAAAGTTTTATTTTTTATACAAATTACTCAATTCAATCTTTATATGAAGTAATCTTAATCATTGTAGATATTAAATCACTGTAATATCTAACGGTTTCAACAAAATTTTATATATCCTACGATTTTAGGAAAATTATCTATAAATTAGTCTAAAAATGCTAAAAACAATAAGAAGGTACTAAAATTTTATTATTTAAAGATACTCTGAACGCGTATATAAAAAGTCTGTTATTTTATCCGAAAAATTGAACCTCACTTAAAATTATAACTATTAGCATCAGTTGATATATATTAGACTTCGAAACTGGCCCCCGATTTGTCGGGTTCACGAGGGCTCCGATTAATTTCCTTGGGTTAGGCCGGGTTTGGTCTTAAAACAAAAAAAGCTGGGCCGGGCCTTTAGTTTAATAGGAATTAAATTTTTTTCTTACAAATTTTGTCTTATAATTGAAGTTTTATTATATATATTTATTAATAACATTTAAAGAACAATATTAAAGTATAATATTTATCATTTATTTCTGAAAATAACTGAAAGTTAGAGCTATAAAACATTTTTAATTAACTATGACTCAATATTAAATTAATTTTGAATCTAAAGTTTCTAACGATTTTGGAACTTTTATCTAACGGTTAATATACGATTTTGCAGAAATCATATGAAGTTAAACTCAACTCTAATTCTTAACTTTAATCTTAACTTTTAACTAACTGGTCAAAGCTTAAAAAATCTGGTATTATCGATGTTACAATTTTGAACCAATAAGTTTATCTAAACCGATGATTTTTAAAATTATGCGGTTCTTTACAAAATAGCTTATTTGTTTTATAACAAAAGCATCCTCAATACTTTATACCTATCATCTATACATTTTTTAATAATTTAATAAATTATTACTTTAATTAAAATTTTTTGATTATTAATTAATAGAGAATCAAATTTATAGCATTTGCTACTTTTTGTGTTATATGTTAGAACCATAAAAATCCATATGTGCACGAATCACATAGAATGGAGCCGTTTTAGCTCCATTTATAAATGCTATATTTTGCTATTTTATCCGAAAACAGAAAATTTGTCGATTAAATCTGACGAATTTTTGTTATCCGTCCCTTAATTTTTTTATTACTATCAAAAAGTAACAAATTTAAAACTAAAATATATATTTTTATTAATTTTTAAATTTTTTTACTTAAGACAGATTTCAAAAATTGTAAAATAATTGAAAATTGATTTTAAGTTAAAATTTATGTAATTTATAAAATTTATAAATGCTATTTTGGTCATTTATTAATTCTATTTATAGCGCTATTTTTATATGCCATAAATGCTATTATTTTGATTCTCTATTAATTAAATATGGGATTTTAATCAGATTAAGTGATTAGGATTTTACTAATATACCGTATTTTAATTTATTTCAATAAATTTAACTATAACTGTTGCAATCGATTCGATAATGCACGGTATAATTGATAAAAGTTACAAATTTTAAGTTGAATATTATATTTTTTAAAATAAAATTCAAATTTAATTTAATAAAATTAATGTTATTCAAACATTAAAGAATTTTGTTAATCAAATTCTTTACATTTTATTTCTATTTAATAATTAATTAAAACGTTTACGTAAATATAAGTTAAGACATAATTTAAAGATTAGAACTAAACATTGTATGAAACACTGCTTTTTGTTAGGATCTAATGACGATATAATAACTTCAATACAAGAAGCGATTCTAACATCGCTTCCGAACACATTTTCTCAACTAATACGTGTGTTGAATGTAATAAGTTTAGCGAAACTAATCAAATTAACAATTAACTCAATATCGGACTCTAATCGAAAGATTATTTCCGCCAAACTGTTAACGATTCGCGAAACAGTTAAGTACGACAGTGTGTGGAATGACGACGAGTCTCGCAGCGAGTTATTGGATACGATAATCCGTCAACTAGTGCTACACATATCCGAAAAGGAAACATTGCCCACATTGAGACACATTATCGTTTCACTAAGAGTGACCCGCAGTTCACGAGACACTGAGATGCTATCGATTGGCGCTCTCGATGTGATGGTTGAGCACATTATAGAATTAGCGGATATTAATCCGTTTGATAACGAATATCTCTCTTGTTTTATAACGTGTTTTATCTCACTTTTGGAGCGAATGAATGAATCGGATTTCTTTCAACTCTTCGAAATCCGTTCTCGACGGCAACGCAAAGAGTTATTGTGCCATATATTCGGCGCGTTTCACGCAACACTTAATCACTTTGACGACACGTGGATAACAATGAAAATGTTAGTTAATAACATAATTCTCTGCTCTCTTCAAGAACTGTGTGCAATAATGTCGCGAGACTTTCTTGGAATCAATTTCGATATAATCGTTTGGCGCTCATTCTTCTCTCTTGCAATCAGTTTTTTGACACAAAGGCGTCTACAACTCGAATCGTTTTCAACGATAAAGAGGCAATCAATTACTGAACGATACGGTGATATGCGAGTGTTAATGGGCTTTCAATTGGTTGCGTGTTGGGAGCAATTGGGTTCGTCGAAGATCGAGTTCATTCCGTCATTAGTGTCGCCATTTCTTGAGGTGACACTCGTTCCAGAGTCGGAACTGCGTAAAGCGACGATTCCTATTTTTTACGATATGATTGACGTGGAATACAGTTCTCACGGCAACTTTAAGCAGGTATTTGTTTTATGTTGACGTTAATGATGACAAATGTTCGGTTTATTATTAAACGATTTTCGTGGGGGATATTGGTTTGTGTTGTCAAATACGTGTTTTAGCGTACAATGTATTATCGCTGTTAACACATTAATGATTAGCGTTTCTTTATTTATAGGTTGAATGCTCTCTTATCGATAAAATGGATTTACTTGTGAATAATGGTTCTGGTGATCAAGAATTTCGTCAATTTCTTACTACTATGTATTTATTTTTTATATACCCATTGAACTAAAAATATATCTAATAATAAACTTGTTTTATATTCTATTTTTTGCTCTATTCTTTTAACCGCTGCGCTTGTAGTGATAGAATAAAACAATTGTAAGAATTTTTGATAGCACTGTGCATACTTTATTAATCTGTTTTAATGCATGCGATTATTTCTAATACTGTTTTGTTAATTAAAATTTTGTTAATTATCAGTTTAAACGAGAAATTGTCGACACAAACCCCTATATGGCACGAAGAAGGGCTCAGATTTATCGCATCGCTTTCCAAATTGTTATCACTATTATTGGATTACCGAACAGTGATGAACGGTGACGGCGATCGTGTGCTAATGTGTATCTACTCATTGCTGCGTTTTTATCGCGACGAAATCGTTTCATCGAATCGCACGTCAATTATGCTGCGATACATTCACAAGCTATCGCTACTTCACGTTCCGTTAGGAAATTACGCCGAAGCGGCGTTCACTTTGCAATTACACGCGAATCTGCTTTCGTGGGACACTTGTAGCGAATCTCAGCAAAAGGAACAGCTCTATCAGACTCTTATCGATTACTTTGATCGCGGCTCGTGTTGGGAAGAAGGCGTTAAGATATGCAAGGAATTGGAATCGGTTTACGAGAAAACTTTTTCGATTCAGAAACTGAGTTCAGTTCTTAAAACACACGCAAAATTTTTAGATAACATTTTAACGAAATTAAGGCCAGAAAATGAGTATTTTCGCGTTGGATTCTATGGACTAGATTTTCCTTCTTTCCTACAGGTAAGCATCGAGTGTATTGTATTTGTTTTTCCATTTCAATTATGTGTAGGATATATGTTTGTTACTAGAATAATGTGAAGTGTTTTGTTTTTTCTTTACTTTGATTTCCGTGAAAAGCAAATAACATGAGTTATTAAGCTTTTGTTTTCTAACAGCTTTAAGCTTTTTTATTTGTAGTAAATAAGTGTGTTGTTGTCAAGTTGTTGAATAGAGTAAACACTTATCGGTGTTTCGCTTCGCTTATATTTTATTAGAATCGAGTTTTTATATTTCGTGGTTTGGAATTGGAGAAAATCGCCGCATTCACGCAACGCATACAATCGGAGTTCAGTTCAGCGCAAATAATGACAAAGAATGTGCCGCCCGATGATGTTATCACTGAATCGCATGCTCAATGTAATTATAACTCTCGATATGAATTTATAAAATACTTAATAAAATATTATAAATATATTTGGTTTACGTATTAGACATACAAATAGTTGCTGTTAAGCCAATAGCAGAGCCTCCGATTCAATCGAAAAGTGATTGCTTCCAAACGCCAGAAAGTGCTCTCTCGTATTACAACACGAACTGTGTTCGCAAATTTATTTACGACAGACCCGTACAAAGAGCGCCATTCGATCCGAACAATGAATTCAAATCACTTTGGATCGAGAGAACGTGTTGCGTGATTGAGCTTCAGTTGCCAAATGTGATGCGAATGTTTGAAGTGGTGTCCACTCAAGTCACTCAAGTGGCGCCAATAGAACACGCGTGCGAAACAATTGAGAATATGAATAATGAGTTGTCTAAACTGATATCGAACTTTACGTCTGACGGCAAAACTGACTCAATATCTCCGTTATCGATGCGATTACAAGTAAGAAATTTATATCCTTAAGTGCGACTTAGCGGTGATTAATAGCTTTTTCTTAAATTGATAGGGCGTTCTCGAGGCAGCAGTGAATGGCGGTATAGCGAAATACATGGACGCATTTTTAGTACCTGCTTATATCGCGGCAAATCCTAATTACTCAAACTCTGTGATTCGTTTGAAATCCGGAATCGCCCATCAGGTTCGCATACTGGAGGGTGGGTTAACCCTTCACGGAAGGTTAGCGCCGACAGCTGTTCGTCCGCTTCATAATCGATTAGTGGAACGATTCACTTCAATGCGAGCACACATTCATCAGACTAATGTCGAAAGCAGGCCATCGATTCTATCGCAACCGTTACCACCGATTCCTATAAACAAGAAAGCAATACCAGTTAACGAAGTTCCTCCCATTTATGGCCATATGATCGAAGATAACATCTATTCAGTACCGCAAGACAATCCAAATCCTTCGCGTCCGCGAAGCGCCGGATTCGAGAATGGAAATGGAAACGCAAGAGTGCAGAGGTCGCGATCGATCCCTCGCAGTACACACCCGAATGTCAATTGCGTTGCCGGTCCTCCGTTACCGCCGCGTTCTTCAACTCTGGAGCGATCGAATCATTGTAATAATGGTGAGAAACCAGCGCTACCGAAACGCGTCAGAAAGTGTTCAAATGATTTAGAGTACAAATTGATTGACATTGATATCGATTCCATTCCAGCGTCGCAGCAATTTTTAATGAAACAACGTTTGGAGTGTTGCGACGACCATAACAATGCTAGTCTTCTTGATTAATTTAATCTCATTTTTCTTTCTCTCGAAAATCTCTCCTTTTTTACTGTCGATATTTTTGCATTTTTATATGAAAAAATATTATTAATTTATATCGCGTTTTTAATTTACTTCATTTACTTTTTATTATTTTTGCTTAATTGTATTTTGATGTGATATTTGATGTAATATTTGTATTGTATTTTGTAATTTTGAAATATTTATATTATGAAAATAAATTCAAGTGATTTCTCTTAAAACTAATGACTTAATGGTTAAACGAGAACCGAACACTTATCGATCGTTGACTTTCCAGTTATATAATTGATTACAACTGAATTTTTTAATACAACTCCAATTCTAACTGACGGCCAGACAGACAAACTCAAATGCTTGAGTTAAGGTTTCACAATGAAAAAGTGTTCTAAAAAATTTTCTTTTTTATTCTGCACTTATTAATTGATAAGCGCATGAAAGCTTTTTTATTATCTTTTACTACAGTGGGCTGCTATTAATTTTAGCGAAACTACAACACATTTCGCTTCGTTTCAATTAACATCGATACGCAGTGTGTGTAATCACTCACGTTTTTAGCTATAAGTTATTTATTGCGTAATACATTAATTATAATTATGCTGAAGTATTGTACTCGAAAAAAATATTTATCTAATTTTGACATAAATTATATTCGTCGTACAATACACACGAGTAGAGTATAAAATTACATAACGTTATTACGAAACGTAAGAATTAATAGCTTTGATAATAATAGCTGTGTTGCGTTTTTTTTTAACGAGAATACACGCGAATCATGAGATAAGCATACTCTACAACAAAATTAATGATTCTTATAATTCTTTACACATCTGTTTATTTTATCTTTTAATATATACTGTACATACAGTACTGTTTAGTTTATGTAAATGTTGAAAAATATGATTATTTTCTCATTTTTTTCTCTCTCCCTCTAGTATTCTTTAGTCATAATTTTATATTATTTTTATGCAGTTTTGAATTGTAACGATAAATAAAAACTTTATCTTATTATGCTTTTTGATTTGAATAAAAAAACTTTTCTAAATTAGAGTTATTCTGTAGTAAAGTTTTTTTTCACAAATTCTGACATTTATAAATAACAAAAATATAATACTTCTGTACAATTAGTTAATCAAACAGAATAAAAGGCAAATTTGTTTGCTAAACGTTTCATTATATCTTAAGGCGGAAACGTTGTCATTCGTTAATTTGAAATGAAAGAAATAATAAAATTGAAGAACAGTTACTGTCAGTAACTTTTTAATTTGTAATTTAAATTAAGTTACAAATCGAAATGATTCAATAATGCAAATTATAAATTGTATAATTGAATGACTGATTTTCTATTCGTTAGCAAATGTTAGAAAAATGTAATGCAATACATAAAAGATTGCAAAACTGTTTTATTAATGAACATGTGATGTGAGCAGGGTTTCTCAAGGGGTGTTAAGCCCCCCGAATACGTAAAAAATTGAAAAAGTCTATCCCCCTTACCCAAAATTTTAAGATTTCAAGGACAAAAAAATTTTACAATTTGAAAAAATTTTGGTCTTTTTATAAAAAAATTGTCCATCAAATCCGATTAGTTTTTTGTGAACCGACAAATTTTCAAAATATTATCGTTTAATTTCGTTATTTTTCGTGGGGCATGGTTTAGGATTTTGTCGAAAAAAATTTTTTTTTTAATTTTTAAATTTTTTTTAGAAAACATATTTGGACAGAAGGCAAAAATAGAGTATGCTAAATCCGGTGAGTTTGACCCTCCCTATAATTTTGAAAAAAGTCGAAAGGACACCCCCTAGACCATCAGACCTTGGGAAACCTTGGATGTGATCAGTGTAAACTGTATAGTATCCCAGCACATAAGCGAAAGACATGAGAGCTACCGACACCTGAGCGAAAATTTTGAATGCTAATGACGTAAAAGCGCATTACATGAACGCTTCTGACGCGAAAGCGAAAACAATAATAATTATTTTATAAATTAGACGTATTTTATATGTTTAATATGTGGGGTGGTGTCACTTGAAAAAAAATTTAATATACAACAAGCATTTTTTCCACAAAAGATGTAAAAGCATTATAATGTACTTTGCATGACGTAATGTTTATGTAGTTTCCATAACGATTTCATAGTATTAATAATGCTTTTGTCTTTTGTGTAAAAAATGCTTGATATACAACTGTTTGCATGGAATTGTATTTATATTTATATATTTATATATTTATATATTTATAGTCTGCATTTGTTTAATCAATATGTAAATATAATTAACTGAAATGAAAAATGGAAGAAATTAAAATCAATCGTGGATTTAAATTTCTCGTTCATAATAAGTATTTATTTAGAATAGATAAGAAACTGAATGACAAAATTTATTACATGTAAACAATATTATTTTAGTACAAGTATGAAATTAATAATTTAAAATTTGAAAATTATAATTTATATGTAAGACTTTAGGATACAAAAGTAGACTAAAAGTGGAATTTGGGCAAATAACTGACGACTCAAAATCAAATTTGAATAATAATGATGGTCTTGAAATAGTACAGCTAACGTACAGAGAGAAGATTAGAGAAGCGGTAAAATTTAAACCAACAAAATCAATTTCATCTGTACTTTCAAATGTCTTAATAATATTTAAAATAATGATTGTGTTGCTTAGAGTGTGTGTAACATACTATGTATAGTGTGATTGTGTAGCGTGATCTAAGTGTCTAAACTTTTATTTAATTTTTAGGCAATTAATAAACTTAAAAATTAAGTTTTAAATGGAAGTTTAAAACAAAGTAGCACTAAATCTAAATTTCGATTTGCTCTCCTGTCAGCGTCTCAGTGTGAACGCACAATATATATCGCCAGACAAGAATTGATTCCTAAAATGCCAAAATTCAGGAATGAACTAATTATCGAAAATTAAAGGGCTCAAACTTTGAATCGCAGACCTTTTGTTATAAGCCAAATGGTGATAACAACAAAATTGTAATATTCGGTACAAATGCGTTTTTCAGACATTTATGCGCATCGCATGTTATTTTAATGGATGGAAATTTTAAAAATTCTACATTAATATTTTCATATCGAAGGCGATTAACACAAGCATCTGATCATAATTTATTCATATAATCTATATTTTTAAGTCTGAAATTTAATAGATCTTCTCTGTGAACCCAAATATTTTTCCAATAAACTATTTAATATCCTGAGTCTAAAGAAAAAAGTATTAATTGTAATCATTGAGACATGAATTAAGACAACCAATCAAATCAGATACAATTATTTACATACCGGTATCAAAATCCGTAATGTCTTCCACCTCGAAATCGTATCTTTGTTTGTAATCGTCATCACAGTAAATAAATTTAGGAAATACGGGTTTTGTAAAATTATTGTTTTAATGAAATTGCGATACTAATGGTACTAATTTCTTACAGTCAATTAAATCAATAATAAGGTTTTTGTGTAGGTTCCTATTTTAAAATTTTAAAATTCCTAAGTAAATTTGTCTTGATTTTAAAAGTTTAAACAAAAATTTTAAGCCTTTTTTTTAAAAAAAGTGAGATAATAAAATAATTTTCTTATCATTGTGACCGATAATTTCATTTATTGTATGGCTATCAAAATCCATGTCCAATATTTATATTTTAATTAATTTTCAAAATCGATATTTTGATTTGTCTGTTTAGTAAATTATAGAAAACTTGGAGATACAGATAAATTGAAGAGTACAGATAAATATTGTTAGATAACGAAAATTTTTAAACATTTTATTAAATTTTATGAAATAATAATCCTGTTATTATTTATATATATATATATATGAAAACAAAATCCATCCAAATATTCGATTCATTACCATTACTCTTGTTTTTCTAATAATTAATACCCGATGAAAGGTCCCAATGGGTTGCATTACTTTACCGTTTATATAATTGCCTTAATTAGTCAATAATTCCATAATTTCCAGTGACGTTATTTCGAAAAAAATTGATTTCTTTGTTTACAATAGAAAGTTATAGATAGAATGTGTATAGAAATTTTCCATAGTATATTCTAGAAAACTATTTTATTTAAATACGTTTTTTGTATAAATTAGTTCTTGTTTTTACGGACAATGATATTTTTACGGAAAGTTTTCGCTATTATTAAGTTATTATTGTTGACAGTTTTGACAGTTAATGCGCTCAACTGTATATAAAATTCGCATTACCTATCCATTTATCATTTTCAAAATTCTCAAATTTCCTCGTTATTTATTTATCAAAAAACATTTATCTTTCGTTTTAGAAAACAATGCAGTTCTGAAACCATTTTTCTATAAACTGCTTTAAATTTATTTCGAGTATTATTAATTATTAATTTTTTTATATTTAAACTCAAAATTAATGGAAATTGTTTTTCGAGAAAAATAATATTTTTATTCTGACCAGTCATAACGCGATCAAAGGAGAAAGAGGGGTATAGTAAATTTCTCCCCCAATAAACTGCAGTCTCATTCGCGCTTTATAGGGGGAGAAGTGACTCTCTACCCCTGTTTCTCCCTTGGACGTGTCATGACTGATTCTGACCGCAATTATCTTAATTTAAAAATTATAAGCTCATACGAACATATAATTTATTAATATTAATCGAAATTAATTTTGGTTTTATAGCCATTTATTTCACAAATATTTTTTTCGATTGCTAAATACTGCGAGAATTTTTTTTAGGAAATGTGAAATTAATCAGAAGCCGAAAAAACCATTGACTAGCAGTTAGAGTGCATACATATGTCATCTTTTATAGAGATGAAGAATCGTATGACTAGTATTATCGATTCTCGTTGTGTGTATCGTTTACGTACAGAAACACTAAAAGTAACTGAAAACGCTTTTTCTTTCGATCATATAAAATTAGCAAACATAAAAAGATATACAATTAATTCGATAGAATGACAGCGAAATATAATAGTAATCAAAAAAGCATATAAAAGGTTTCTTATGACGATTTCCTTCATTAATAACTTATGAAAAGAGTACTTATTAAACGAACATAAAAAACTTTTAATATTTCTATTAATAAAATTTTGGATTAGTTTTTTGTCAACAACTTTGAGTATCTTTAAATGATACTTATTTATTCCTCTATACTTTTTTAAATAAAAAATATTCCTATATTAGTATAAAAAGGAAAGAAAATTTAAATATAAAGCACTGATATTTTATTAATCAAAATAAGTTTACGGTAATTAAATAAATTTTTTTGTTAAGATTGATTTTGTTTGGGCAAAGTTTATTTCAATAATTTAATTTTCGTGTTTAATTTGAATTTCTTAGAAGGCTATGTTAATTAACGATCGAAATGATAATAAAATTAAAGTCATTGAGTCGCTAATGAACCTCTAGTAGCATAAAATTAGTGTTTATTCTAAATTTTTAACATTCTTCCATTTTCCAGATTCCAAATCGAATTCTGTGTGATAGAGTCGATATTTTGATTTAATTTACTAAAAATGCTAATTCTTGGCTTATGTGTAAAGATTGTAAGAAAGCGTAGAGAAGAAATCTATTTAAAGAGTTTATGAATGGACTTGAATTATGATAACTTGTAGCTATAAAGTGGATTATTAGCTAACTTATAATAAAATAAACAATTTGTAATTCTTTCACATATGAATTTAAAAAAATAAACATTTGATAATTCTATAGCAACTTATGTTTTTCTTTGAAAGTGAACTCAAAACATTTAATTAACCATTAAAAACTACAAAAAACGAAAAAAGTAATCAACTTTAAACGTCTTAGTAGACTATGATGCGTTTTGCTTACAAATTTCTTCTCATTTCTTCTTGTAATGCACTGATTCTGAGTATTATAATACGATCGGTATTGACATATGAAAGCTTATAAAATTTCAGCATAAACTAATTCCGAATTCAAAGCAATAACATGTTTATGTATGCAAACTCAACTCAACATCCAATCAATAAACAAGTATTGCGTAACGTTTTATCTAATTATTTGACTCAAAATGAATATTATATTTTAAAAAATCCATTTTATTTATGCTGATATACTTTAATTCAAAATTAATTAACTTAACCGTTGTCTAGACCTGTGTGTTCTCAACAACAGTATTCTAGTTATGATATTTATATGAAAATACTATATAAAACTTTTTAATTTAAAAGTATAGTATCGCATGATATCTACAATAACTACGACAGAATACATCTGTTACCAGAATTGAAAGCGATATAATCGCTCATAGATTTAGTAAAGCGTTCACTTAAAATCCATATAATGCTAGCTTGGATTAAATGGAAAACATAGGCAACCATTTACTGCGTTTGTGTGTATTCCTATTGAGCAAAGGATTTGGGAGAAGTTATCTTCTGGTAAGCACTAATTTCATAAAAAGGAAAACCTTTATTATAGCCTCAATCAACCGGTAATCCGTATTAGGAAACTTGCCATCGCTTATGTCACGATTAAATAATACTTTAAGAGAGTATTGACGTATTTTTATTTTCGACATTATTTCTGTTTATTTGCTTGAATTTTTCTTTTTAAATGGTATTAAACTTCTCAGTTCACTTATGTTTCATATATGATACATGAAACTACTTATAAATTTCGAATAGGATGTTGTTGTCGCTAAAATATCAAGAATTATATTCGTTTTTAAGCAAATTGAAAACTCTTACATAAAACATGTTGCATTAAAAGTATAGCTTAAGAATTAAAGCTTATTTCAATATTCTCCGAGTTATCTCTTATAATATATATAGAGAAAGCGAAATCAATTTTACTCAACAATTTGATACTGCATCAAAATTTTAGTTCACCGGTAATAAAATTGTATTTCATTCTCTATTAAAAAGTAAGCTTTAAAATTCCTAAAATATTGCAATACTAATATAACAAAAAATAGATCCCAAAAGAGACTTAAGTAGTGATATATTTGATGAGCGAAATGCCGAACAAAAGTCTTATCTATAAATAACTTATTCTTTTAACTTATCATCGGTAATATTAAACAAATATCAAATAAAAAAAGTTATTTGAATGCAAAACAACATTATTAACACACGTACATATAGAAATAAGAGATCAAATGAATATACTGTATAAGATATTTTTTTGATCGCCTACACAACCATCACACTAGTAATAATAGTAGACATAGTATAGTCTCTATGGTGATATTTGAATTAAGTTTATTGCTGTTTTGATACACGATGGCTCAGTTATTACAAGTTGTACTCTAAAGCAATACAAAATAACTTGTGCTCAATCGTGCGGACTTCAAAACACAACACAAATAAAACTAAAGCTACTGGAAACTGGTGTTTCGAACTTATGCATTATAGTCTATATAAAATGATGATGATGTGAACACATATAAATAATAAAACCGTGAAACTGTAGTTGTTTTTTATTGATCAGTAGTTGAACATGTTTTTTCATTATTACTTTAAATTTTTAGCGCTCTTTTGTCATTTCTCGCAGCAACTCTTAATTATTATTACATTCGGTTATTCTATTTGGTTTATCTTCTGACAATTTGTTTACAAACTGAAAGAAAAGAGATTTTATTCCAAAGAAATCAGTAATAATGCATGAAAAAAGTGATCTTATTATTAGTTTATATTGTTATTATTATTATTCTTTTGAAAAGAGAATTAGATTTCGAATCTTCTGAAAACTTTAAAGTTTTACATAAACTATCGATCGCTTTTGTAATTAACTTGAATTTCATATACAAACAACTAATTAATTAGAAAAAAGTTTTACTCGCGAACAACTAAATACTTGAATTCAATTTAAAGAATATATACTAATTAGTTTAACTGCAATTTCGAACTATTATTAAATACCACTTAATCCAAGTGCTTTATAGACTGAAAAACTTGTCTTTAGCTTTGATACTCCAGTATAATTCATAAGCTTAGCGCTGAATTTAAAAATGTATTGCTCTGAATAAATACATATATAATTTGTGATGAACACCATTCGCTCAGTCATAAAGACTAGTGTTTTTCGAATACAGTTTATTATCGTTAAGAATGCATTCAAAATACTCTAAAGAACTCCGATTTTATGTTTGAGATAATATGATAATAAAAATCATATGAGATAAGAAATTGTTTAATACAGTGCTTAACTGATAAAGTATTTAAGCGTTGATACGTAATAGATATATTGTATTTTAGTTATATCGCACTTTTATAATTTCCAGGATATCAAATGCTTTTTGTTGGACAGACCCGCTAAGACTTTCAGTTTGTAAAAATAAATGTTGTATCTAAAAAAGAGCCAATAAATAAACTCTAATAAAGTGTAACAATTAAGTTAAAATAAAAATCTTTAAATAATAACTATAAAAAAGCTATAATAATTAAAATAAACAAAATAAAAATTCAAAGCTCGTGCTCGGACCCAGACTCGGGCCTTACTGTATCACTGCAACTCTCACTATAATATTAGATTTTTAAAAACGATTTTAGTGAAAACACTTGAATTAAGTGGTAAATTGAAGTAAAATTATTCTCAATTGGTAATCTTGTCACGTTAAATATTACAACTGCTTTAAGAAAATGAGTTAACTCAATAATAGATTAATTAATGGCAACACTTTTAAGAATCTTTTCATTACGTGTAAGTCGTAATTATTGAATAGCATTCGTATATCTAGATTAATATATATATCTGTCTTATATGGAGAGGAGTTGGAGAGAGAGAGAGAGAGAGAGAGATGACGATGAATCATAACATTCATCTTTAATCAACATATATTTCCATCTCTAATTAATAGCTAATAAAAAATGTATCAGTAAATATTATTAGACATAAAAAAGAAATATGCGTCCGATATGTCTGTTTTAAGCTGAGCTGACATTTTGTGCCGGAATATCACTAATTCGTCTTAAATCTTTTAGATACTCTTCTCGGATGTGATGGAGCGACAGAATTGAATATACTGTTGCGGTACAGTCAAGACATAATCATATAATATTAGAGAGCAAAAAAGCATATTACGATAAACAAATAAATTCTTCTATTTATCAGAAGCAATAGTAACAAAAATGAAGGCTTCTATTCTTATTAGAATCTACGATAAAAGCAATAAATGGATGCATTCATTGTTTGATGCTATTCTTCTTCATTACAAAGTAAAAGTAAAATATCGTTTCCTGTTTCGATGCTTTGTGCGCTATTTTTTGTATTTTTAGTGAACAGAAAATTATAATGAAGCGCTAACTTTTATGTAATATAAATACTTATTCTCTTCAATTTATTCTCAATTTGTTAACAATTTATTCCAGAAAACAAAATTTTTTGGCTATTTTCCGCTTTGAGAGTTAGGAATACAGTGGTTGTTATTGCCATAATTAAAGTATGTTTTTAGCTCACTTAGAGTCCAAAAGAGCTATTGGATTTGACATGTCTGTATGTTTGTCTGTATGTTTTATTCTTTATATTTATTAATGGTTTTATAAATTTATGCCTAACAATATGCTTAAAAAGAACTAAAAATGGCTTTTCAAGGTCAAAAATGGCAAAAAATGTCCAAAAATCGATTAAATAAATATTGGCTAAAAATGGGGTAAAATGGCGTTAAAAAATCTAAAAAATGGGCTAAAATGATAATAAAATGACTGTAAAAAGAAGAAAAATCGACTAAAAATCTAATAATACACTAAAACTGGCATTAAAATAAAAATTTAGAGGAAATAAAACATAGTTTAAACTATTTCGGTTAATAATTAACAGCATGCAAAACATTTTTCAATTATATTATACTAGTTTATTAGATTCTTTGAGTGCTCAAAGAATGCTAAAACACAACTAAATCAAAAATCTTAAAACATTAACTGAAGTCCTTTTTACAACAATGTATGATAAAGCTATAAATTTTTTCTATTGAAACAATATACAATAAAAGTACTAATTTCTTAAAAAAAAACAAATAAATTATATTCTCCAACAATTGAAACTATAAAAAATGCCAAAAATATTTAATGAAAAAAATTTGGATAATACTGTTGAATTAACTTCTAACATAATATAAAGTGAATGATCTCAAATGAAGCAATAATTGTTAAAAAGGATTAGAAATTGACAAAAACAACTCCACAATAAAACTTAAAACTATTTCAAACCCCACTTAAACATTGATTATTAAAAGAGGCATACTATGAGTCGTGATTTGACTAATAATTGAATATAAAAATCACTCAAAGGCACAGAGTATTTCGTTGTGAGGGATTAATTGACGCCAGAATATCATCACATTTATGACTTAAATCCAATGAAGTAAAGGGTAAACATGTTTTCCATTGTGTATCCAATTATGTAAATCATGTTTATTAGAGTATTTCAGAAATTAGTCAATAATGTAAAAATAATTTGCTCGAATAAGTAAAAAATCGTAAGAAAAGTTATCAGAATAAGACAGATTGCGTACAAAAATAATATAGCTTTCGAAATAACATTAAATCTAAAACGGCCTGAATTACCGAATTTATAGCTCACGTTTATAGACTCAGCAATAATGTAATAAATATGAACATCTAAGCAATAAATTTTAATTAAACCGGTCATGGCATACGTTTTATAAGAAATGTTAAGTACGTTATAACATATGAGTTTTAGTACACTGTATTTTTAAAATCATTTATAAATCAATGGTGAAATTGAATTTTCAAAACAAAATCATTAGAATCACAAGTTTTTCATTGCTTCGTTTAGGTTTTTATGTACGCTATTATTTTTATTTCTGTTCGTAACTGTAAATTTACATTTTGATGCTTATTGATTAAATTCAGTCTATAGAGTGCGTTATAACTGCTTACGGAATCGAGCGAATCAAAAATCTAACTTCAGATCTCGTTTAAAAACTAGAGCTTAAGCCTACAATTTTTTTGAATTTAATGAGCGGAGCTTAAGGAACAATGCATCTTAAATCCCGTCAATTCTAACAATAAAGTTAGTTACTAACGTAAAAATAATAATTACGCAATCACTGGATTATTGTGATCATAATAGAAAATAATAAAACGAACTTTATTTGTATGGCAGTATTGGATGCGTTTGTTTAGTGATTAGTATTACGAAACAATACGCTAACCAATGATTTCATTTCCGTTAAATCCAATAATTTTAAGATTAAATTTTTCTTGTTGTTTACAAACCGTCGCTTAATCGTACGATTCTCTTAAATAAATACGTGTTTAGAATGAGAATAAATGGAAAATCGGTATATTTTGTTTTTATTGGCAATGGGTTTACGAGTTTAATTGTTATAATATGTTGTAAACGTTAACCAATCAAAACACGAGAATCAATGAATAACAGATAGCAACGTTTAACGCAATCGAACTCAAATAATTTTTCAAATTAAATATTTCACACAAATAGGATTTAATTGACATCAATTACAATCACATAAAATTACATCATTGACTGATTAGCGCATATGCCTAAAACATAGTTAACCAAACTCAAAACCTCTAGAGGGGGTCAGATCCATAAAATCTCAAATTTTTAGGGGGGAGTCAAAACTAATCGGATTTGAACGACAATTTTGTTGGCCTTTGAACCAAAATTTTTAAAAAAAATTTTATTCTCGACAAAAGCCTAAACCACGCCCCATAGAAAAACTTGATGAATTTAATACAATGTTTTGTGATTTTTTAATTAAAACTCTAACATATAATTCTGATATAACGTTTAAATTACAACATATAATAGATGTTCATTACTAATAAGTCATCATCAGGAATAGGATTATTATGGTATACCATAATTTGCCATAATTTACCATAATTTTAAACTAAAACCATAAA